>CABHPR010128060.1:0-44244 GCA_902168415.1 Peromyscus melanophrys
GGAACTCACTTGGTAGCCCAGGCTGGCCTCGAACTCACAGAGATCCGCCTGGCTCTGCCTCCCAAGTGCTGGGATTAAAGGCGTGCGCCACCACCGCCCGGCTATTGTACATATTTTAAAATTAGCACTCAAATATATAAAATAAAAATCAAAGAACACTTGCAAGGGAGAGTGAAACCTCCATATGACTAGGCTAGACTCCTTTAAAAAAGGCATACTTCCTTACATATCTAAGGTTTAGTATATTCGAGGACCGACATTTCACACGTTCAATGTATGCATAAATAATTCTACACATTAGCATCACTCAAAATAACAATGCTGCGTAAGAAACAAATTTTGTAAAGTGGCAATTCCACAGAGTCTGTCTGATAGTTAAAAGGGATTTATTCTGGGTTAACTCACAATATGTGTAAGGGAGTTGGTCGCAGGATCCAGGAGGGTTAGAGCACGGTCCAACGTGGTTCTCTGGAGAACTCTGCCTTGGTCTTCAGTACCAGCATCCAGCATCCAAGACCAAGCCAAGAGAGCCAGCACATAAGCATTCCAGGTTTTAAGGGGTCCCCCCTTGGCCATGCCTGGGAGCGGTACCTAGCAGTTACCTGCTGTCTGTTAGGGTTGGTGCTTCAAGGGTAAGGCACAGCCCCTCCCCCCTACAATTTTGTCTGTACCTACCTTCATTTATTGATAGATGTGCAACATGACTCCTACATTTAAGGGTTAGGAAAGAGATGGAAAGACTGTAAATGCCAGAGGAAATCTCCTGGGCATTACAAGATACTTGGACCGGTAAAATCTCACCAGTATGGTAGCCTAAACAATGCCTGCGTGCGAACATAGATGTGGGAAATATCACAGCCCCATATCTAGGTGATCATTTACAAGCAATAAGTGGCTGATAAGAGTGGAATAAGCTGTTTTTCCATGGACAAGCCACCTGATAGGTTATTCAGTCCCAAGTGGGTCAGCCCAAAATATGCATGGAGAAAGCAGATTGTACATTACAATACAATATATATATATATATATATATATATAGTATTTTTATATATGCATATATACACACATTTGCATACGTATATGTACGTATATATGCAACAATAATAAAAAAGAGGAGACCATGAATTTGAGAAGGAATAGAGTGGGATAGGAATAAGGGAGGAGTTGGTAGTGGGAGGAGGGGTGAAAATGTTATAAATATACTACTCATGAAATTATAAAAAGTAACATAAGTAAATTAAAAACAAAATATTACATTATTATGCTTATAGAGAGGTGAACAGTATGTTCAGTAACTTTACCTGTGCTCTTCACCACTGACAAAGATAACAAAATAGCTCAGTAATCATGTTATTCAATGAGAAGTACTATGTAAGCTCACAGTTTAGGGGTTCAGTCTAGGCCTTTTGTCCACATTACATTTGAGACTGTGCAAGACAGTTCCTCAATGGCAGGGGCATGGGTTGTTTGATCAAACTGGTCAGGTCACACCTAAAACATAGAAAAAGAAAGTAGAAGTGACAGAGGCCCACAGTCCTGTTAGGGACTCCCTCAATGAATTAACATCTCTCACCATGTCCCCATGCATAAAGTAATTTCAGACTGGTGACCAAATTTTTAACTCATAGATCTCTACGCATTTCCAAATCCATTCTACAGCCCTACTCAATACAAATAGTTAAATAGAATAAAAGAATGTGGGGTAACACACACTCTAATATTGCTTCTTCAAATTTGTATTCAAATATCAGTGAGAGGGATTACATCAAAGGGAGCTCAGAAACGTTCACAATGGAGTTAAATATGCACCATATGCAATTTGCATCAATACACTTCAAGAAAGCAATATATATGGTAAAAATATGCTAATTAGAAATAAACATTGTTTGTCATGAGAAACATCTTATCTGAAAGAAATGGAATGGATTTCTTTGAGAAAAAAATATAAATAAACTTTCTAATTTAAGTAATTTTTTCTGTTCTGTAAATATGTCTGTGAATACCTTTTTGTTCTAATGGAAACTCAAATAAAAGCCATGAAGTATATGTTTGTTTGGGGGAAAAATTGCTAATAACAATAACTATACAACATCACTAAGTTGTCTCTCCCTGAATAATATAAACAGGAAAATCAAACAAAAAAGTTCAGGAAAAATGACGCATGTTTCATCAGCCAGAAGGCAACAGTCGTTAATGAAAAACAAAACAGTATTGTCCTTTAGTATCAGAAAAATAAACTTTCCTAAGCTTTTCCATAAAACTTTATTCATATATCTAAAAAGCAAGTAATCTACATCAAGCTTTAAAATGTTAAGAAAATTAGTGATTTTTTTTGAAAAATTTCATTTCTTAGAGTATCTTACACCAATATAAATAGGTTACATGCAATGCTTAATATAATTTTCTTAATGAGAAATTTTATTCTCCCACCTTTTGTTTAAGGGTAAATTATCCTTTTCAAAAAGTCATTCATTTTTCCAGATAGCCTGTGAAATAAGATATTGGAGTCTCGCACATCATTCTCTATTGGTGAAATTATTAAGGCCACTCCATGTAGTTAAAATGGAGGTTTATTTTGTGGGGTAACTTACAAGTGAAGGGATAGTTTACAAGGTCTGGGAAAGGTGTAGCACAGTCCGGTGGTGTTCCCTGGAGAACTCTGCTCGGTCTACCTCCAGCATTCAGGGTCTTCTCTTGGCCCTGCCTTGTAGGCGTGACAGTTACCAAAGCCTCCGTGGGGGTTGGAACTTCCAGATCATAGCTGGAATGGCTACCCACTACAATTCTCTTCATAAATATGTGCAATCTTTTCTATTTCTACATGCACTTAAATACTAGTGTCTTAGCACTGGTGAGATGGTTCATGTGGGTAATAGCAATAGCTGCTTAACCTGATGACTGGAGTGTGATCCCCAGGACTCCTATGGGGAAAATAGGAAACAGACTCTTGCAAGCAGCTAGGTGACCTACATTCACACAGAGATATCACAAGCAGAGATAGATAGATGATAGATATTTAGATGACAACTAGATAGATAGATAGATAGATAGATAGATAGATAGATAGATAGATAATTGTTAGATTAAAAAAGACAGATAAATCTTAGATAGATGATAGATAGATAGATAGATAGATAGATAGATAGATAGACAGACAGACAGACAGACAGACAGACAGATAGATAGATAGATAGATAGATAGATAGATAGATAGATATAGAAAGATACATAGATGACTATTAGGAAGAAAGACAGATGATAGATAGATAGATAGATAGATAGATAGATAGATAGATAGATAGATAGATAGATAGATAATAAATAGATAAGAGATCATAGTTAAAAAATATTTCAGCTGCTAATTCTACTTAATGAAATTACAACTATTTGTCTTTTCATTTGTTAATTTTGAGACAGAGTCTAATCATGTAGCCCATGCTTTTCTCAAGGTCACTATGTAGCTCATGCTGCCCTACCAATGGCAATCCTCATGCCTCAGTATCCCCAAAAGCTCAACATTACAATCATATGGTTTCTTCCGGCAATTCAGCTGCCTTTTGTCTACAACTCAAAGTGAAACTGATGCATACTTCCACCTACTTTCTGGACGTGGTCTCAGCATTCTCCTTTCTGACAAAAGACTCAGTTAATTTCAATTGCATAAGAGACATAGAACCTATCTCTGTGTCACCTCAAGGAGAGGTGCACTCTGCCTGGGCTGCACCTCCCACTGTCATGATGAAATCAGTAAGCCAAGTTGGATCCTAGGGTATTTCATATATTGGGTCTCCTCCTCATAAAGTTAGGAAAATTGCACTATTTTGTTCAATACTAGAGTTTTCTCATAAGCTTTGTCCAAATTTATAGGGGTTTACTTGTTGTTGTCACTTAGCAGTATAATGCTAAAGCATAAGACATTGTGTAGTCTATTTTTAAACATACAGACTTTCCCTGTATTTATTGATTATAAAGTAAGCTATTAGCTCCAGGCAATTTTGCTCATGCCTTTTATTAAAGTACCTTTTAATTTCTTACTTGATTATGAATTAAGAAACAGTAATGCTAACATGTAAAGTATGTGTTTAGTCTAATTCTACTGAAAGTTCAGTGATAACAATCTTTAGTAAATAGTACCAAAATCTGCAAGAGTACATGAGATGCAGATGAGCTAGATGAGGAAAGATATTTTGAAAATGATGAAGAAAGTAGAGGTGAATAAGGATACTTCTTCCAAATTCTAAAATCCAGATGTTGGAGTACAGCATCAGTCTACCAATGTTTATAAATATCAATGAAAAGGTATTTAAAAAAAAACAAATTTGAAATTGCAAACCCACCTATTTTGGTTAAGTCCCTTGCTCATAAATTTTGTATTGTAAATTAAGGACAATAACATTTTTTTAAATAGTGCTACAACTGTTGATTATTCCTAGAGATTAAAAACTTACCTGCAACCTTTAAGAGGAACAAAATAAAAATTAATTCAAAGTGGTGTATGAACCTAAATATAAACAGCAAAACCATAAAGCAAGCTTTCAAAAGAAAACAGGGAGGCGTGTTTGAACCTTTGAGCTCAGCAAATATTTTTCTGAAACCATAAACAAAATCAACTCAACAAAAGAGAAGTATTGATATATTGAAGTACATGATTCACTATGATCTTTATGAGAGACAATGAAAAGGTAGCTTTATACTGTACAATACTGTTAGTTACACATTTATCTGACAAAAGGCTTTTGTACAAAATACGTAGTAGCATGTCTGAGTGAGCACTCCTGCAGAGCATCAGAAGAAAAACTACCTTCCTGCTGTGGACATCGCTCTGTATAAATAAAATGCTCATTGGCCAATATCCAGGCAGGAAGTATAGATGGGACAAACAGAGAAGAGAATTCTGGGAAGTGAAAGGCTGAGGGAGAGAGACGCTGCCAGCCGCCGCCATGAGAAGATGTTAAGATACCGGTAAGCCACAAGCCACGTGGCAACTTATAGACTAATAGAAATGGGCTGATTTAAGATATAAGAACAGTTAACAAGAAGCCTGCCACAGCCATACAGTTTATAAGTAATATAAGTCTCTGTATGTTTACTTGGTTGAGTCTGAACAGCTGCGGGACTGGCAGGTGAGTGAAATTTGTCCTGACCGTGGGCCAGGCAGGACCAGAAAAACTCTAGCTACACCTTCAATAACAAATGGACAGAGAACATGAACAAAAATGTTACACATAGTTCTCATTGGGAAAATGAATCACAAAACCTGATTTATCACAGAAACCAAAGGTAAAACCACAACCAGGACTGGGCGTGAAGGCACACAACTTTAATCCCAGCATGTGGGAGTCAGAGGCAGGCAGATCTCTGTGAGTTTGAGGCCAGGATGGTCTACAGAGTGAGTTCCAAGATAGCCTGGGCTGTTACGTAGAGAAACTCTGGCTTGAAAACAAAACAAAACAACAACAACAGAAAAACCCCACAACCAGTCACAATATATACAATCACATATCTACCCATATGTACAAGGTTTTCTTTTTTCTTTTTCTTTTTCTTTTTTTTTTTTTTTTTTTTTTTTTTTTTGGTTTTTCGAGACAGGGTTTCTCTGTGTAGCTTTGCGCCTTTTCCTGGAACTCACTTTGGAGACCAGGCTGGCCTCGAACTCACAGAGATCCACCTGGCTCTGCCTCCCGAGTGCTGGGATTAAAGGCGTGTGCCACCACCGCCCAGTTTTTTTTTTTTTTTTTTTTTTTGGTTATAAGGTTTTCTTAAATCTAAGAGCCTCACATCAGGCAGTATTTTCCAGAAATTAGATTTGACTTCTCACACATTTCTGATGATATTAGAAATCAGTGGATTTGTAAAAATACTGATATATTTATGAAAAAGCTAATTCCATTCACCTATGCTCTGATCTAACAATCTCATCCATAGTAATAAAATATACCTGTGCAAAACAAACCAAGAATCCTCACAGCAATTATAGTGGATAAAACCTTAAACAACCCAGTGTGATGTTCTCTAACAACATCCATACCAATTATAGAACATTAAAAATTATCTATTAAAATACAAAACAATATGAACAAAACAGAGCTCTAAAATACTGTGCTAACAGTAATTTAAAAAAAGTAGTAAATTTTGTGTGGTTTTCTTTCTGTGACATCTAAGAGATCAAAATCAGGATACTCCCAGGGAGGGGTGGGAATTAAATGGAAGGCACTCAGATTTTAAAACCACAGAATTTCCCTTTCGGGGCTTGAAGTGTTGTTTTTATTGGTTTAAATATTTACAAAGCCATTAAACTGTGTTACCAGAAATTTTGAAGAAACTTGCCAGTGTTCCATGTTACAGCAGAAACTAGAGTAATTTCTTGGGGTTCGTAGCCTCCTTAATAAAATATTAATTTACTTTAAGAATAATCTCAGCAGAATAGTTGAAGACAGAGATGCTTTTTATGCAAATTTAAAGGATCAACGTCCACACAGGCAAGCTATAAAGACAGGCAGCAGTGTGGGTGAAGGAGGTAAAGGAGAGGAATGAGAAAGCCTTTTGGTTTAACATAAACATGATGGTCAGCCATGTGGCAGACAAACAGCCACATGGTAGGAAGGAAAGCGTTAAAGAGTGAGAATGCCAAAGCACCAACCGAAGCGTACATAGACGCTGGTCGGCTCCAACGACAGAAGAAAAGAAAAGGAAAAAAGTTAAGACTCAAAAGAGCTGTTAGACCCAGCAGGCTATGTACTAGGACGCTAGAATTCTGGGAGGGATCTTTTTTTTCACTAAAGGGATAAGTATTCCTCTTATCTCTTTTAGCCACCATGGCTTATGGTCGCTATACCATCCTGAGATGTTGTCTCACTTCCCCGAGTGTTGGTTCCTTAGCCAGGTTGATTCACCTGGATAATGGGAATTTTAGGTCTCCAATCAGGCCAAAATGCCATTTTATGTTTCCCTTAATGGGTCTTTTACTGTGACTCTCTAAATAGACAACCCCCAGAAAAATAACTAAACAAAAGATAAAAAGACAGGTAGTCAGACAGACAGACAGACACACACCCCTACCTTATACATTTACATTAATTTCACTCTTTGGACAAAAGAACCTTTTATTTTGTTTATTAAAAAGTGAAAACCCTTTACTTTCTCCTCTCATCAGGCTCTGTTCAGTCCTACAAATTTCCTTTTCCCTCCCTGCTCTCCTCCAGACCCACCACCTTGGATGCTTCCAATCATGTACTCAAGTGTCTGTGATCAATGACATCATAGCATCTCAAAGCCTTGTCTGCAACTGATGTCCTCAGTTAGTGCGACCCTGACCTCTCCCAGAAAAATACCACTCTCCACTTTCTCTCCTCCATCGTGTGCTTCCCTTGCCCCCACAGCATGTACCAACCTCTAAAATGAAAATAATAAATAAATAAATAAATAAATAAATAAATAAATAAATAAATAAATAAATATATATTTTATATCTATTGTTTGCCTTTGTTCCTCCTGATTCGAATACTTTATAAATCCCAGAAAAGGACTTTGTCAGTAATCTTTACTGGTGTGTTGAATGAAGGAAAGGGCAGTGAAAATTGGTACAAGATGGCAATTTTATTCTTTTTTTTCTCTCTTTATTCTGTGATGTGCATGTGTGATGTGATGTGTGTGTGTGTGTGTGTGTGTGTGTGTGTGTGTGTGTGTGTTGTGTGCCATGTATGCATTTGTGACATGTATGCTTGCTGTCTATACACATGCATAGGCCAGAGGTTAGCATCCAGCTTTTTTTCCTATGGCTATTTATTTAATTTTTTGAGAGCAGAACTCCCATTGAGAGAGATCTCTCATTGAAAGCAGATCTCCCGTTGAACTTGGAGCCCAGCATTTGTCTAAGCTGGCTGGCCAGAGAGCCCATGGGATCCATTGCTAGGATCATAGACCTGTGCTAACACACCCATCTTGGACCACTGCACCTGGTTTTTCTGTTGGCTCTTAGAGTTTAGTCTTAGATCTTCAAGCTTGTACAGCAAGCAAGTTCCCCACTGATTCATCTTCCTAGGCCAGCTTCTTTAATCTCATATTGTCCTGCACCCAATGGATGCAATTAGTAAAATTCAGTATTATGTTTCAAGATGAATGATCCAGAGATGTCAAAATATTTACTAGCATAGCTTCCCTTCTTATTCCTTCTTTCCTCTCTCTTTCTTTCACTCCTTTATATCTCTTCATCCTTCCATTCTGCCTCTTTTTTTTTTCTGGCTATAGAAAATGTGTCCAGCCAACAAGATTCTCAATGAAAAATACCTGCCTCAATCCTTCTCAGAAAATGAACTTTAGTGGAACTAAGAAATAACAGAACAGAATGTCTTCAACACTATGCCATCAAATGGTTTCCTGTTGTAATTTTGGCAGCATCACTCAATGGCAGATAAGATAGTCTTGTTAGATAATTTCTTCAGCACATGCAATTTCATGTTAAATACATGCTGAAAAGATTGTGTTTTGCATGTGAATATGTGGAACATATACCTATATCTATGTATATACTTCTCACATGTGTATGGGTTCATGTTTGTGTAGATATGCATGCATTTTCTGTGTGCATGATGTTGATTCTGGAAATGTTTCATCAGTCTCCATCATATTTGCTGAAGCAGGGTCTCTCCATGAACCAATAGCTTGCTAATATGGCTAGTGTAAGTAGCCAAGTTGTCACAGAAATCTCCATGTGTCCACCTACACTGGAATTACAGGCAGGCCACCGTATCTATTCAATTTATAAATTTTATCTTATTTTATGTGTTTTATTTATGGTCTTTGCCTACATGTAAACCTGTGCACTACATGCATGCAATGCTCTTAGATGCCAGAAGATGGCATTGGACCTTCTGAAACTGGAGTTACAGATGGTTAGCCAACATGTGGGAGCTGGGAAACTGAACTCTGTTCCTCTCCCAGAGAAACAGGAGTTCTTAGCCATTGAGTCATGTCTCCAGGCCCAACCTTCCCAAATTTGTATGTGGGTTCTGGGAATCCCAGCTCAGGTCTTCACACTTACTAAGCAAGGGCTTTACCCTCCACCCCCATGACCTAGCTATCTCTTCAGCCAATGATCATTTTCATTTTTCAAACATTTTTCTCTTTTTATTACTTAAAGTAACTCATCAAATATGTTCCTTTCATTGTTTGTTTTTTTGTTAATCATCCTTTGAAATTTGTAATTAGGTCAGTAAGATAATAAACATTTAAGGTTAAATAAGGAAAGCATTTCATATTTCAAGAAAAAGACGTGTTCATCAAGAAGTAGCAAAACAATTTAAGTGTAATATTCTATCTTTAATTTATAACAAGTTAATAAAACATTTATTTTTTCATGGCTTCCAAAAAGATTAGCAGTCCAAGTAAAAACAAAAATGGAAAAAAAGAGGCCATGATTTTAAAGGAGATTATGGAGGGGTGTATGGAAGGGCTTAGGGGTAGAATAGGAAAGGGAGCAATGTTTCAGTTAAACTACAGTGAATAACAGCTGTTTCAGGATATTTGATCGTACTTATGAATCTCGAGATTGCTTTACGTACTGGAAAGACCTGTCTCTAGTGGTGTGGCTCAGCCCTAACACACACCTTTAATCCAAGCGCTTTCTGGTTATTGTAAACTGGATTAAATAATGTCAGCTATAGGTCAAGAGACAGAGCACGTAACCAACTGACAGGAAGTGAACCAGAAAAATAACAACAAAAAACAAAAACAAACAAACAAAAACAAACCAGAGAGTAAGAGGAAGTCAGGAGGATGGATAGTTAGACACACAGGAGGTAGAAGGGGGGAACATTCAGTTGGAGGAGTTGTTTGAGATGGTGTGGGAGAAGTAAAAGTTTTTCTGAGACATCCTTGAAGAAGGAAGGTCAGCCTTCTCTGCCTCTCTGAGCTAGCAGCCTTTCACCCCAGCATCTAGCTCCCAAGTCTTTATTGATAAAATCGAACCATTGAGATTTTGTTAAAAAACAGCAAACAACAGCAACAAAAAAGCATAAGGGAGAACAAGGGGACTCCCCCTAAAAAGCTAATTAGTGTTTCTTTATGACCTGTGCCATTTGGTCCCTGTTTACTCAGGTAAAGTCAACTTGGTTTGCAATAGTATGATTTCAGTAATTAGTAGTGCAGAGACATGATGCTCATGTGTTCCAAAGCTGAAGAAAATGGAAGGTAAAGGTGAATGTTGGAAATGTCTTTAAATGGCATGAGCAAATAGAAGATACAGGAAGACACTGGAAGACTGACCTTTGATGTCTGTGTGTTTATGAACAGGCCATGTCACAACACTGCAAGGGAGATCACAATAGAAAAGGGTCTGAGCTGCACAGAACACGAGCTTGGTCAATGCACAGGCTATTTTTAACTAAGAATGGAAATCTATAGACTCCGAACTTGACCAAGTCTGTAATTTGTTCAGAAGCTTCAGGAAATGAAATCAGGGCTGGCAATAGTTGAATTATATTATCAATCTGCTCTTTGTAACAGAAAGCACAGGGACCTTGAAGTTTATAAGCTGTGCTGTCTGTGCTGTGGCTACAAGTAAAGGCAGTGATCTCTAAATGACACAATTCACATTTCTCAGTCTCTGCAGACAAAAGAAGCCCATTTCCATCTCCACATATAGATAGAAAAATAGTTCTTAAAACATTCTTGTCAAAAGGACTTACTCAAACTCTCTCATATTTATTATTTCAATTAGATAGTATATGAAGTGCACTAATATACAAAAGTCATTGGATTCTTTTGTCACAGTCTTCCAATATTGAGTCAAAACAGGAAAAAAGAACAGCTTGTGTGTGTTCAAGGCCTCTGGGAAGAAGTGCTTTTCTTAATAGCTTCCTGTAGTCTGATAAACATCTTTAAAAGTAATTTTAATGAAGAGAATTAATGATTTTTTAAAGATGCTATTAATCTATGCTAGACCAAACAACCCATGTTGTACCTATGACAATTTGTTCAGGAAATATATACATTTCAAATGAATAAACACACACACACACACACACACACACACACACACACACACACACACACATATATATATATCTTTACAAATGTAAAGACTTAAATCCTAGAAATCTTTGAGTCAAATTTTAATTAGAACATAATTCTTGCCCTAAAGACTTTACAGTGAACCTTTACATGAATAGCAAGTCAGAAGTTAAAGCAGCTGAAAACCATATCCCTGCTTTTACAGCATCTGCAATCAGTCAAATTGATTCAAGACACTGGCTTTGTAGAGGCTTGACCACAGGTCAACAAGAGCTTAATGAGAGAAGGATGTTTTCACTTGCCAACAGTTTCAAAAAGCTGAAAAAAAAACATTGGACTATAATTATTCTACTATTTCATTATGTTTGTGACTGTACAACATTAGGTCTATCAACACCAAGCTTTCATTAAAACCACAGAAAGGAGTTTATCTGTGATTAAAATGGACAAGTCTCATTCAGGAGCAATTTAGCCTGTGTGTTTTCTCAAAAGACAATTTTTTATCACCATTGACAGGATTGTCTTTTAGTTTCTGTGTCCTGTGACTCTGTTACTTTTTGTGAAGGTCTCGGGGCTGTATGCTGACATAGTTTGATGAGTAATTAATGAGAAAACTTCGACAATAAATTTATTTTGGGATTTGCCATTGTCTTTTACAGATTATTTTTAGCTCACCTCTTAAAGTGACTCATCTTCCTGTTCTTTATCTATTTTATGTTCTCATTAACAATTCCTTCTACCCTCAATAGAGTGTGTTGCAATAACAAAGAAAACAAATTACTAAGTATAACCAACTAAATAAATTGAATTAACAATTGTTCTTGCCAAAGTTAATTTGATCCTAAAATACCAATACTTGACTTTAGAGTCACATTCAAATTGAAGTATGCCTTAATATATATTACCAAAATCAGAATTTTATGTATGGGGAAGAGATTGCCCTGTACATTTTCCTAATGTATAAACTTATTTTCATCAGAAACCAAGATAATTACAAATTCATCCTCAACAGAAATCATCATGCAAGTAGGGAAATAAATGTTATATATGTGATATAAATCGAAAAGGAATGTTTTAAGTTCATATCACTGAACAGCTTACAAAATTTACCAACATAAGAACTGCCAGAGACAGTAAGGTTCCCCAGGGGATAAAGTTGCTATAAAACCTGAATTTGATCTTTGGGCCTCTTCTAAATCATCCTCTGACCTCCACATGAGTGCCATGGCCATAGAACCGATGTATGCATGTGAACACACACACAAGAAAGAGAAAAGAAATGATGATGATGATGATGATGATGATGATGATGATGATGATGATGATGACAATGTTGATGATAATAATAATAGGAAGGAGGAGGAGGAGGAGAAGAAGGAGAAGGAGGAGGAGGAGGAGGAGGAGGAGGAGGAGGAGGAGGAGGAGGAGGAGAAGGAGGAGGAGGAGAAGAAGAAGAAGAAGAAGAAGAAGAAGAAGAAGAAGAAGAAGAAGAAGAAGAAGAAGAAGAAGAAGAAGCAGCAGCAGCAGCAGCCCTAAACGGTCAGTCTGGTTTGTTGCCACAACTGATATCATCTATTCATAAATGGATGACACAGGAAGAATTTTTTAAGGAGATTCTAGGAGATAACTACACCAATTGACAAGTGTGATGGAATTAAAAAAGCTTTTGGATAGAAAAAATTCAATTGAATAGTCAGCCTGAATTATGGGAAACAAGTCTTCCTTACTGTACTTCAGACAGGGGAGGGGATACCATTTAAAATATATAAAAAACTGTAATTTTAAACATAAAAAATTAAATCTTCCTTTAATAAGTGGGCTAATGAGCCAAATAGACAGTTGTCAAAAACATTTTTTAAACTGCTAATCACTCAGCTATCTGAAAAACATGAATTAAAGTTACCTTGAGATTATATTTCAACACAGTCATAATAGCTGACATCAAGAAAAGAACCAGAAACACTGATGAGGATGCCTGTAGGAATAGGAACTGGTGTTTTCTCTATGACTAGTAACATGGAGCTTCCTAAAAAAATACAAAATGGAACTACTCTAGAACCTGGTTATGCAGCTTGGCTTGCATCCCCACATTATCGCTGCACTATTCACAATAGCTGAGACATAGGTCGCCATAGCTACCTACCAGCAGATAACTGGATAAAGAAAATTAGGTACACCCAGAGTGGAAGTTTCATCCACTATAAAGAAAAAAGAAATCATGGTGTTTGCAGGAAATTAGACGGAACTGGAAATTATGATATTAAGCAGAGTAACACAAACCCAGAAAGACAAACGACACTTTTTTTTCCTCAGAATGTATATCACAGATTTTTAATTTTCATGCGTGTGTGTATATGGGAGGGTATTAGTCACGAAACTAGATTGTATTATGAAAAAAAGAGAAGGTAGTCTCAAGGGAGGACAGATAGGGTGACAAAATACAAGAGGCATGAAAAGGAGAAGAGGAGGAACCCTGAAGAGAGGAGTGGGGCCCAGCAGGGAGGGGCAGAGGGGTGAAACAAAAGCAAAAATAGATATTAAAATCCCACAATGAAACCATCATATGAATATTTTTAAGGAGTCAAAAATGCATACAAAATAGTCTTTGAAACGAAGTGTTCCTTTAGGGAGTCTACTGCTTTCAATTTTGATTATCATTCACCTTTCACTCTTTGGTTGACACAAAGGCAAATTTCAAAGTCATATCCAACAGCAGGAACTCTGTGCTTCCATCACATCACTCTATTTCTTTACTGTAGCATGCTCTGAACTGCTGGGATGTGCCTGTGCTCTGGGATCCAGAGCAGCTGCTTCTGTGCTGTGGGTCTGTACACTGCTTCCATGGGGAAGCCTAGGACATCTCTTGAACCTTTTGAATTAGGTGATTTTTGTGTGTTCTTGAAAGTTATACCATAATAAAATATTAAGCAAAAATTGCAACAAATGATACATCTGTGAAGATTGAATTTAGACAAGGAAACCATGCTGCTTTATGTGGTTTTATTTGTATAAAATGTCAAGAATAAGAAATTTATAAGTAAAGAAATTATATTCCTGGTTACTAGAGACTAGAAGTCAAGAGGACTAGAACATAGCCACTAATGGATGCATGAACTTTTGGGAGGGGCAAGTATAAAATGTTTTGAAATTAATAATAGAAGTAGTTGTTGCAAGAATATATTAAGAACAATGACTTGTATATTTTTGAACAATTTATTTTGTGATGTGTCATTTCCATCTTTATTTTTTAAATGAACAAAGCTCATGCTTTTTTAATTGTATATGTATGTGTGCAGTTCTCAAGAATAAAATATTACAAAATGCATGTTTATGATGTAGGCACCAAGCTATATCTTAGGATATTAAGCACCCATACTCTATTTACTTGCTTTTAATGTATCCCCTTTTAATGTATTCATTCCATTTTATGTGACTATTGTTATTATCTCTTTACAGAGAATGAACAATGGTATAATGTAGGAAACTATGTCTCAAAGACAGATAGCAAACATCAAAAGAAGGTAGCAACCTTGCACCTTGCTCCTTATCCAACTGCCAATGCTATACAGCAGCCATCTATGTTCACATAGGTGATCTTATTCCTCAGCCATTCAGACAGACAATCAGACAGATAGACAGATAGATAGATAGAGATGATAGACGATATTAGGAGCTTGATTGTTACTGATTTTATATGTGGTCATTAATATGCCAAGGCCTCTAAAAACTAAAGTAAGATTATTTTATTTATAAACGAGAGTGTGTGTGATTACCATATGCATTACTTTGAGAGGTAGATTTGTATCTTTAAAATATCAGTTATATTCAATGAGGTGGTAGAAATCATTTGTCACAGCATCTTATTCTTAATAATTCATGTATTACTCATCAACTCCTTCTGGAGTTTGATAGCTACTTTGTGTATATTATTTGTATCAGACACTCCAATATTCCAAAATGTTGGTGATGGATGATTAAGCAAAATAGGTGTAAAAAAAAACCAAAACCTTACTATGAGATTCAAATTCTAGTGAGAGATATATAGTTTCATTTCTGCTGTTGACACAAAGAAACATGAGACAAAAATATTTATTTAGCCTACAATTCCAAGCTACAGCCCAAACTGCATAACCCTGGTCAAAAAGAGAGAAGGAATAAATTGCGGATCCTTGATTGCTTGATTCTCCTCAGTTACCTTGCTCCTCTTATGTGGCTCAGGACCCTTGAAGAGGGAATGGTGCTTTCCACAATGGGCTGAGTCTTCCTAAGTCAATATATAATAAAGTCAATTCATAACAGACATATCCACAGGCCAACCTAATGCAGGTACTAACTCATAAAGACTTTCTTCCTGGGCAATTCTAGGTTGTCAAAGTGGCTGCTAAAACTAACTAGTATATAAAAACAGAATAAATATGTAAACTATTCTGCATGCTACTGCATGTCAAGAGACTAGATTTAAAAGAGATGGAAGAGAACAATGTGTGAAGGGAGCCTGGAATATGTATGAAAAGCTTCAACTCAACAAGAAGACACTTGAGCAATGGTTTGGAGGAGAAGGTTCCTGTATCTGTATGGAGTAAACAGCTAGTACACGGGCTTTGAGGATGGAGTACATCTAAACAACGTAAATTTCCACACCCAAAATCTGGTATGGATGTTATTAGATGAGCAACAAAGAAAGTAAAACAAACAGAACATTGGGTCTGTGGGCCAGGCTGAGCTTGAAGCTCTGAATCCATTAGATATTTTTAGAGTTGATTTTAATTTTATTGAGGGTCCATTGGTAGGGATGTTATTGAGGGGTGATGTTGAATAACTTGGGTGTTGATATATTTCTAACCCATTTACTGAGAAGTGACCCCAGAGGGAATGAGTCAAGACAAAAGAAGGAAAACCATAGCAAGGGATGCAAGTGAGTGAGAGATACCTGGTTGTAGGACAAAGTGCTAAACAGTCTTATTAATAAAAAAAAAAAAAAAAACCCAGAACCAGATATTGGGGTGAAAAGCTGAGAGATCAGAAAAGCAGAAAGAAGCCAGTCACATTCTTACCACTTGGAAATCCTCAACCAAAGAGAGCTATTTCCTGTATACCTGTGCCTATATGCCTTTCTGTTCTGCCATCTCCTTTCCTCTCTCCTCCCAGCTACATCACTTCCTCTTCCTGCCTAGCTCTGTCACTTCCTGTCTGTCTGTACAGACCTCCAGACCTTTATGGTTAGTGCTGGGATTAAGGTATATACCACCACACCTGGCTCTGTTCCCACTGTGGCCTTGAACTCAGAGATCCAGATGGATCTCTGCCTTCCGAGTGATAGGATAAAAAGCATGTGGTACCATTGTCTGACCTCTATGTTTACTAGTATGTCTGGCTTTTTCCTCTGATCTTCAGATAAAGTTTATTGAGGTACACAAATTAAATATCACCCCACCTGGTGATTTCAGCCTGGGAGGAAAATCAAAGGGCTGAGAGGCATTGCATATTTGTTCCAACAGAGACCATAACCCCGGGCTGGTATTGCAGATGACTCATGAGCGATGGGAAAGGATTCAGTGGTTGAACTTGAGACTCAAAAGGTAAAGGCTGCCTTTAACTGAAATGGAAGAACTGAGCATACAGCATGAGAGGAAAATGGTCAGGAGATCATTTTTGAGAATCTTTACCAAATTATGAGCTTTCAGATATCTAAATAGCCAGTTTTAAGAGCACAGGGTTATTAGATATACCCACCATGGTTTTCATAAATCTTAGACATAGAAATTAAAATTTAGTCATATTTGATCTCAGTAGCCATTCAGCTTGGCTATATTTCATAAGCAGAGACCTTATTTAAAGACAAAACACCAAATAAAATACCACATAAACTTGGTGAAATTGTTTTCTACTTATAAAAATTCATGTTCAATGTCACTTATAAGAATTTGGGTAAAAGATGGATAGACAGTGTTATCCAGGAAGCCTAAAGTGAGTATTTCTTGACTTTGGTCTTAAAAGTCCCTTAATAAAGCAACTATGTTAACATTGTTGCCACTTAGAACAGAGAACTTGACAGTTACTTTAATGTGACTAATTTTGCTGAAGTAGAGGTCTTCTTCTGAAAGAGAAAGAGAGGGAAAATAATTATTTTCATTGTCTTATCTTCACATAATATATGACAATATCAGAGAAAAGTTCAGTGAGCGGTCATTCTTCTGTGGCCAGGAAAACATTAGTATTAATTTTTTCATCATTGGATGCACAAATAAATGGAAAAAGGCATCCCAGAAACACCTGGACACCTTAATTACTTTTGTATTATGCATAAAGTCTAGTATAGAGAAAACAACGAGGAATGAGAAACTGGAAACTATAAAATGCTATGTGTTACAGATGACAAGCAGGAAATTGGGCAGGAAATCTGTTTAACAATTGAACAAATACTGAGTACTTCCCACTCCTCTCCTACTCACTGCCTGTGGCACCATGATTACTATTTTATACAAAGTACCACAGAAGTCTTCTGCTTAACATTGACTAATTACTAAATTTAGACACCAGGTCTTACTGCTATATTATAATTCTTTTACATTGTTTTCAACTTTTATTCTGATTTTAAATTAAACTGAGATTATCAGTAAGGGGGAAAAAGCCTTATTTTAAGCAAATACTTAGACTAAATATGGAGTCCACATTCTTTTCATGAACTCAGAATGTAGACCAATATATATCCTCTCACTGTTTCTGTGAATCTGTGAAATTCCCTGAAGTGTAAACCCTACTGTTACTCAAGGGGCATGCACAGTGTCTATGTGCATCTCCAAACTGGTGCTTACATCGTTGAGCGACTAAAGCATTGGGTGCTCTATCTTGAGTCAGCAAGCAGTTTTATTAGATGGTAATTAAACAAGCTATCCACCGGTTAATTTAAAGATGATTTGTCAAATTCCCTAAGAAATGAGGCTAAAGACACAGTCCTGCACGCTGCGACGAAGGCAGCTTCTCGCCTGCATGCTGTGAAAAAGGAGTTGGCAATATGAAACACTAGTGATAGATCTAGAAGGTACTCTGTTCTGACCAGAACACTTATTATGTGATTATTGCCAAGGTTTTCTTAAAAAATCAACAATTAGGGGTGGAGAAAGGAGTGCAAACTAATAATCTGAAACTTTTTGAAGATTAGTATTAAGAGTCAATATAACAGGTGAAGGTTTTCAAAACTTGAAACCAGGAATTAGATGAAAGATTTTCCTTCAGTAATAGTCCATGTAAATAATATTTTACAGCCTATCTGAGAGTAAAGAGTGAGCATTGATATTATCTGGGTATCTTTACCGAATTATGAGCTTTCAGATATCCAAATAGCCAATTTAAAGAGCACAGGGTTATTAGGTGTACCCACCATGATTTTCATAAATCTTAGATATAGAAGTTAAAATTTAGTCATATTTTATCTCAGTAGCCATTCAGCTTGGTTACAATTCATATTATATCATATTATATTAACTATGGTATGGTTCTGAGGCCATACCAAACTGATGGTATTAAGTTTATAATATAATGACTTAAATTTAAATATTTTACTTAATATAGATTCTAATACAGTTCATTATGCCTGGAAATTTTAAAAATCAGTTTTGTATGTTTTTTTTATATACACACAAAATTTAATCAATCCTAAAACATAAAAAAGTATAGTTTTTGCATAAACACACTCAAAGGTTTCCTGCTTAGCCAATATATCCAACTGAGAGATGCATAACATTCATTCAGCTCCTTCTAGTATTTCATTTTATCTTTGCAATTTGCCTTCATTTGTAACTTGTTTTTATTTGGGGGTATGTAAAATTAACGACTATTATTTCCATCTCAGCTCTATGTAAATAAAAATACACACGCCATCTTTCCCCCAGGAGGATACAGATTAGATAGCTTATTTTTAGATTATGAAACTTTATCTTGAGAACTAGTTAACTCACCCTTCGCTTTAGTCTTAATATTCTGTTAGAAAAACTATAATGTTTCAAAGGCCATTGTCATTCTGTGTCTTTATGTTTCCATTTCTACCATCCTATAAATATTTATTGCTGAAAACAGTTTCTTAACTTACAGTGTTCATTTTAAGTTCCTGTGTTTAATAGTCTGTGTGCATAACCAATAAAATTAAATTTATTTATGGCTTTCATTATATAAAATATCTGTTTTAAGTTTCTTATAACATATAGAGACATGTTAAGCTCTATCACTTATCAAGAACACACACACACATACCCAATTCCTCATCATCCCACTCCTTGATTTAAATGATCCACTTTGGCTGGCCAAACAGATAACATCTGTGCTTACTCTTAACATTTTTACTGTGCTCACAGAGACAAAATAAGGCTTAGAACATGCTGTACCTGCAGTACAGAGGTACTCCATTGAAGTTAATGTTTTCTGGAATTCTAGTTTTGAGTCAACTGTATTCTCATCTTTGAAGCATACTCTTTAATTCAACCTGTTTAAATTCTGCACAAACTATAAAGTGCTTTAGTTTTCCAGCTCTACTTTCTATAACACATAGTTATCTATTCCTTTTTTATAACATATTCACATTTAGAATAATATATCATAAGCTTCATATTCTGAGTAGTTTATACTCTTCTGGAAAAACAACTGCTCATTTTTTGATGCATGCACTATATCATCTAGGATGGTGATTAGTGTGTGATAATTATAATAATATGTGACATGTTTTAATTCACAATTTTATATACAAGTTGCTAAGGCACAGAGGTGTCTAGTACCATTTTACAACATATAAATTGACATTGGCTATGTAAGTGAAACTATTGTTTTGTTAGTCATAGTTTAGGCGACAGACAAGTAAAATAAAAACAATTTCAATTTAGAAGAAATATCCAATGTGAATTATAATTGCTGGAAGAAAAAAAAACAGAAAAAATGAGTGGAATTTCTTGGAAGAAGATAATGTGCAGATAAAATATTTTAAAAGAATGTGAAAGATATATAGACTTGAGCATCACAGTTTCTATTTTTTTATTCTATGGATATCTTCTTGTTTATTGTATTTCTTCCAAAATAAGATACAAATTTTTAAAGAAAAAATATTTTCTCCTATTAAGTGTCTACTACATAATACTTGTATTAGTTACTGTTCCATGATAAGGTATTTGGAGAGAGCAATTGAAAGGAGGATGAGTTTACTTGGGCTTACACCTTGAAAAGACAGTTGTGGTGGAGAAGTCACAGTGGTAAGAACAACTCATGGCTGTGGTTGTGGGAGCTTGTTCACACTGGTGTGAATCAGGAAGCAGAGAAAGGGAAATGTAACAACTCAGCTAACTTTCTCTTTCTCCTGTTTTATGATTTCAGGACCTATGTGATGATGTCATCTATTTCAGGACGGATCTTCCTCCCTCAGCTAATAGACTCTGGAAACACTCTCAGAGACACACCAAAAAATGTGCCTCACAACTATTCAGGTGTGCCTCACAACCATCCAGGTGTGCCTCACAACCATCCAGGTGTGCCTCACAACTATTCAGGTGTGCCTCACAGCTATCCAGCTGTGCCTCACAACCATCCGGATGTGCCTCACAGCTATCTAGGTGTGCTCACAGCTATCCAAGTGTACCTCATAGCTACACAGGTGTTCCTCACAACTACACAGGTGTGCCTCACAGCTACACAGATGTTCCTCACAACTATCCAGGTGTGCCTCACAACTTAGTTATTTTTCATTTCAATTAAATTGTTAATAAAAACAAAAATTACCACATCCTCCAAATGACAGTCATCTGTAATACAGTACTACTACTGTTTATTGAACTTTTATGTACATGAGAGTTTTACAAAGACTTGGTTAATAGTCCATTATGTGTGTTAGTCTGTCAGAAGCTGTGGGTGAGGAAGAAAAATTTGGAGGAATTATTTAGAAAGAATTTGAAGACCCACAGAAGAAAACAAAGCAAGAGAAGATATCAATCACCCGTGTATATGTGATGGAACTCCCTCAGACACATTTATTTATTGACAGCTTTCTTGCCAGCTAACAAGCTTTAAGGAAGTTATTGCATCTTGACAGCCTTGACCTACTAAGGCATGAAGCCCCTGATGGATTCCTAACTTGGTGGCTGTATTGGATGGTAGTGAAGGGTACTAGTAGGTAGGGTCTAGTTAGAAAATGTTAAGCCACTATTGAGATGTGTCCTTGGTGGTTATGCTGTCCCTGAACCTCTTCCCATACTACTTTTTTGCTTCCTGTACAGAGAGAGGAGAACAACCTTTTATGCCACATACATTTGCTGCCATGATATTCTGGACATGAGGTCAAGCAAATATATTCTGCTCCATCTGAACCATGAGCCAAAAGACATCTTTCCTAAAATTAAGTTGTTCTATTGGGTATTTTGGGCACACTAATAAAACTCTAGCACTACAAATACCTCATGGAAATTGTACATACATGAGGACACACTGGAAAGGCATTCTAGACAACAAGGTCATTCATCATGTGGTATGTGTGTATCATGGAATGACATGCAGCCATCAAATATGTGCAAATAATGCCATGAATGCTGCCTTAAAAATAGTATTTGGAGATGAGGAGATGGGCAGACTGACTGATGACATGAGACTTGACTAACAAATTCCCAATGTCCATATGAAAAGCCATGCCTGCCTGGCTGTGTGTGGCTATCCCCCAGCACTGGTGAGTAGATACAGAGATATTGCTGACAAGGCTGCTTAGAAGGACCATCAAGCTTCCAGTTCAGTGACAGACCTTGTCTCAGGTCTCCAGAGCACAGAATAATAGATGAAGACAACTTGCCCTGGTGTTTACTTGTGTCTGCCCTTGGTTGTACATTGTATGCTGACAGACATGAGCCATGCATATACACAAGAAGCACACATATACACACACATGCAAATAAATAACTAAATGTATTTTGGAAAAATTAAAAACTATGGTATTTAAGATTAAATTCCTTAAGAAAATCACACTTAAATACAAAATTCTATGTACACAAAGCATAATTTTAGTTAAAATTTTAATATTGTATACATGTATAATGTATGTGAATGGATATGTCTGTGTGAATATATGTATGAGTGCAGTTATGTGCACACACAAATTCTGCCTTATTTCATATAGGAACTCCTCTTGGTCACTGATTAATGTGCTAGACTAGCTGGCTCAAGAACTCAGAGAGATTGTCTTGTCTTTGCCTTTCATCTGGCTCTAGGACCACTTCAACTGCGAACACATATTACCACATCTGGCATTGCAGAGTTCTAGGGATCTGAACCCATCGCAAATTCTCTGCCCACGAGTCATCTGCTCAGAGCCAACATGCAATTCTACAATAAACAAAATATGCACATTAAATACAAGAAAATCAATCTTGTTTTCTAAAACAAAATCTCTTCCTTCTCTTGTTATGGGAATGCATCTATGGATTTCCACTAGTAAAATCAATAACATTATGATGTTAAGAATTCTATTAAAATAATACATTCTCCTCCTCTGACTCCCACGGTAGTCCCTTTTTGCTTTTCTATTTTCTGCATTCTTTTCTGCATTTACTCCAGGTTATATATTTTAGATACATATTATGTACCTGAAGATTTGGAGCAACAAACCTCAAATGAGAGAGAACATGTGGCATTTGGTTTCCTGCGACTGGATTGCTTCACACCATGTGATCTTTTCTAGTTTCATCTATTTACCTGCAGAGTTCACGATTTCACTTTTCTTTACAGCTAAATAGTAGTCCATTGTGTGTATGTAACACATTTTCATTATCCATTCATCAGCTGGAGGACATTTAACTTGTTTCCACTTCCTAGCTATTGTGAATAGAAAATCAATGAGCGTGGCTGGGCAAATAGTATATTGAGTCCATTGAACATATGTCAACCTGCATGTAAGGCCCAGGATGATTGCAGAAGACAGGGAGGAAAGATTGTAAGAGTCAGAGGAACAGAGTGTTTACTGTAAGATTGTGTCTCCCAGAAGTGCAGCTACAATCAGAAAGTCTTACCAACATTTCTACCTAAATGTGACTTGAACAAAATCAACTGCAATAAGCATGCTAAGGTGCATGGCAGAAGGCTCATGAGTCTCAAACCCAAAAAAAGAACTACAAGCAAGAAAGCTTATTTTTAACACCTTTACAAATTTTCATAGGTGGTTCAAGGATCTTTTGGTGGCTTGGCAGGGTGTAAATGCAACCTTACTTCATGTGTCCATCATTGTATCATTTGTATGGTTAAAGGTATCTAAAGGTCCCATTTGGCAGGGTTTCTATTTGGCCAACAGAAGAGGAAAAGAGTAGAAATCACACTCCTTACCACTTAAGGATACAGTTCAAAAGTGCATCTATTAATTAGACAAAATCTTATCAAATACCCACATTTATTTTAGAGAAAATCTGGGGCATACGGTCTGCAACTTTTAAGCTATGTACCCAACTGAGCTACGAGGTAACATAAGTTAAAGCATTTCCTGCTGCAGTAATAAGATCAGTTTGGTTTGTAACTTTAGCAGTAAAGATTTATAGAAATCTTTAAAACTAATGTTCACTGTGAAGATTTGGAGTGAAATACTAGTCTGATTGCCCCTGTAGGTATGTCTTCCAGAGACTGAGTTGATTGTTAATTGATATAGGTGGTCTCAGCACACTGTGGGCAGCATGATTCCCTGGGTAAACGGGTTGAGCTGCATGAGACACCTAGCTAAACAGGATCCTGAGTGAGCTGGAAAGAAGATAGAAACTCTATGGTTTCTATCCAAGTTCTTGCTTGAATGTCTGCCCTGATTTTCTAAGATAATGCAATATGACCTGGAATTATAAGCCAAATATTAAACCATTTCTGCCATCTTCCAGCAGAGAGAGATGGGGGGAGAAGAGAAGAGAACAGAAAAGGAGAAGAGAGAAGAGAGGAGAGGAGAGGAGACAAGAGGAGAGGAGAAGAGAGGAGAGGAGCGGAGGGGAGGAGAGAGGAGAGGAGAGAACTACAGGCAACTAAGGAATGCTGAGAGCAGGAAAAGTCTTCCCCAGGGAGGAGCACACCAACTGATTGTCCAGTACTAAACGGTCAGTTCTGAAAACATGAATACTAGGTCACTATGCAGACTGAAAAGTTTGTATTAATGTATTTGGGGGCAGTTTGGCAATACCAATCAGAGAAAACAGGGCATAAATTTAAAAGAGTGAGAGGCAGAGTTACATTGGAGTATTTGAGGGGAGAGAGGGAAGGAAGAAATGTTGTAACTATGATCTCCAAGAAAAATAAAGGGAATAGCAATGATGCTATAGCCTTTATATTGTTGAAAAGATTCCATTTGTTCACAGTATTTCAACCCTTTCAATTTTGCCTTCAATATAATAAATTTAAAGGTAATGGTGGCTGCTGAGTAAGCTGCATTTGGACACACATCTGATGGTAGTAGTACCAATCATCATGACTTGTACGAGTCAAAACACAGACTAAGTCTCTGTTTCTATTGATTATCCATTATGTCAACACTTTGAGTGTAAATCCTTTTTTTTTTTCATTCAAAAGTCTCCTGCAAAGACAATAACCCTTGAAATAGTACATCTTTGGCAGAACGCCACTAATCATGAGTAATAGGGTCTCTGGTGCTCATGCTGCCACTCAGGCATCCCTGAGCAAGTGGTAATGGTTGTCCACTCCTGACCTATTCTTTCTTTGGAAAAAAGAAGGAAAAAAAACAACAGAAGTTTACTTGTAAAAGGCAAACATAATTTTCAGATAATTCCACTGATACATTTTTGTTGTTGTTTTACTGTATGCCAGTACAAAACAAGAATAAGCAGCTTGTGATTTTCTTTAAATAGACAAGACTATTAAATTATTAAGCCTGCTAACTATTGTACCCTAAGCAGCAGGAAATAGTTTTAAGTGACACGTGGCATCTTAGTTAGGGCTACTAATGCTGTAATGAACACCGTGACCAAAAGCCACCAGGAGAAGAAAGGGTTTATTTGGCTTGTACTTCCACATTGCAGTCCATCATTGAAGGAAGTCAGGGCAGTCACTCAAGCAGAGCAGGAACCTGGAAGCAGGAAATGAAGCAAAAGGCATGGAGGGGTGATGCTTATTGGCTTCTCACCCATGGCTTGCTCAGCCTGCTTTCTTATAGCAACTGGGACCACCAGAACAGGATGGCACCATCCATAATGGGCTGGACCCTTTATCGATCAATCACTAATTAAGGAAATGCCCTATACCTTTGCCTACAGCCCAATGTTATGGAGGTATTTTCTTGATCAAGATTCCCTCCCCTCGAATGACTTTAGCTGGTGTCAAGTTGACATGAAACTACCGAGCATCTGTAATGAGTATTATTCCTGCCTACATATACAACTTTGAGAATAAATTTAAACAAATTTGAAAATCTCAGATAACTTTACTTTGCAGTTGAAAATATAAAACACATTACTAAGATTCACAGTAATTTAAAATAAATTGTCATAATCAATACATTATGTATGCACACATATATGGGAAGGACACATTTGTGTAGAGAAAAAGCAGCGTGACAGTTTAGAGCAGATGTGTGCCTGAGAAATGATGGAACATGAATAATACAATGCACGTTGTATTGTATGAAAATGCACTAAAGGAGGAGGTTGGCTTTGAGGAAGCCCTACACTGGCATTATTATCGTGCTCATTGTAAGTTTTACACTGATGTCCTCAACTTATTCATTAGTCAGTTGTTCATTTCAAGGGCGAACTAATAAGCATTTTCCCTATATTTTTCTTTTATTGAAATAGAATTGTTTGAACAATATTTTATCATCTTTTTTAGTGCAGCTTGTACCCACCTTCCTTCTATGTGTATCTCAGTGTAGCAGAAACATCCTGAACAAAGGTTGAGTTTCTGCTGAGTGTGGTGTTTATGCAGCTGCACACAGTGAAGCTCGCAGTAGCCACAGAAACCTCTACATTTATATCCAGATATATTTTTCCAAGTTTTTTACTGACAAAATTTACTCAGTGACCTTGTGACTACTGTGTGTCATTTTGAACTTAAAATATCTGGAGCTCTTCTTAAGTTCAGTTCAAATATTTCTTCAAGCTCCACACCAATTAGAGCTCATCAAAAATTCTACTTCCATTAGTCTCCTCCTGGTTGGGAATACTTTCAAGTCTCAGGCCACTTAGCAAAATTATCCATGGCAATTATAATGTCAATAGGCCAAGGAAGATAAATTATTTTAAAGGACACTTTCTTCTTGTGTCTCTAAAATATACACAGGCTGATGATACTTACATTAGAATATTTTATAAATTATATAGTATATCCAAATCTGAGTCTTTGTCAGAAACAAAATTCCTCGCATCCTGTTTCAAAGATGAAAGGTACATTTTCTTCACCTTTGATTGTAAGAGAGCCTGTGGCAATCCCAATGAAGGACAAACATTTTAAAATAAACAGATTGACAATGTGACCTTTGACTCATCAACATTCAACTCTTCGTTGTCCTGCTTATTAACAAACTATTCATTAACCAGCAATCTGTCACTAGACAGTTGCCGAGAGTTTATCTGTCATGACGATGATCTATGGTTTGTTGACCCAAGAACCTTAATGCTGAGTATCCCCGAGGGAGCCACTCACTGAGGCCTCAGCCACTTAATGGCTGTGTTTCCATCATGTGCTGTCATTGACCTTGTAATAAAGAGACTGGTTCTTACAGACAAATAAGCTGATAGTAATCCTGCAATCACAGGCTCAGCATGGCTCTCACAGGTTCAGCTTGGCCTCTCAGCTGCATGCTCATCCTAGAACTTTTAATTAGTTTGCTAACATGTCCAAGCAGCTGTCTTTTGAAAGCATTTCAACTACCTATAATTCTTCTCTTGATTGACTGGATATATCAATGTAATTATAATAGTTATACCAAATATGAACTACCTCTGATTGTTACGACTCTTGTTCCATCCCTAGAACACATTTGAACCCGTGCGAATCAGAGCCTACTCTGTATCTCTGTAGAGAATTTCTTAGAACCTGTTACTACACATCAAATAATTATGTTCATGAACAAGCCACATAACTATTGTTTGCATAGATACAAAAGTTAATGGTTGCACTTCTAGGAAAATTCATATTTTATTTTATCTAACAAAAAGGTAGCTTAGTAAAAATAAAAATAAAAATTGGAATATAACATTAGTTATGACTTTTATTAGTTAATATGGCAGTCTTTTATAATTTCTGTTATAATTGTCCACAATACTTCTTCTACAGTTTGATTTAGGCTTATTGTTGGAAGAGGTTGAGAAAAGGCCTTTCTCCAAATTTCCTGTTGCAATAATGGTATTGCTTTTGCCATTCAGATGATAAAATTTTGCCAAATTGGAAAATGTTTGGATTGAAAGAAAAATAAATTGTTTTGTGAAAGAACATTGAAAAATAATTTATTTGATCAAAAATCAGAGTCCTTGAAGAGCTTCCATTCTTCTTTGGACATTAATATTTAGGAAGGAATAAAAAAGGGTCTATTGTAGAGAAAGAAAAAGTCAGTATAATCAGGAAGCTCATAGGGATAAACAAATGTGTCCAGATAAGTATGCTTGGGAGAATTCAGTTGAAATTAAACTTGTTAATACTTAATTCAATTATAAATATAAAATTGTAAAGCTAAATAAAAATCATGTACAAATGTATCAAATAGGATACATCTTTCCCACCCATCCCTAGCATATTGTGTACCAGAATTCAGAGTCTGGTCTCAATAATGTTAACTAATATGTCTTTCCTGTTGATTAATCTATATGATAAATAATACAAATAGAGCTTAGCTTCTAAAATTAGACAAAATATCCAGTGACTCTATGTGAGAGGAATGGCTCATATAAATAGATGATCCCATTTTCAGTTCCTACCATAAAATGATCTTCTTTTCTGCACTTAGAAGGGAGCTCCAGAGACTCTGGCATCCCACCCACACTGCAAAGCATTCTGGGAAGAACATTACATGGCTTGAAAATGTGTAGTTATACCTAGACAAGATGAAAACAGAATATCTGTCCTACCAGTAATAGAGACTAGGAAGCATTGGGAGGAAGAAAAATTCCTATTATATTTCACAAATAATCCAGTCAAAGTAAAGAAGATACAGAGAGCATTCCACTCTCTACCTCCCTAGCACCTTTGTCTTTACATGTTTATTTCTCCATACATAGTGCTTTTATTTGGAACAAAATGTCCCCACATTTTCCAAGGCTTACTCCCTTCACATTCTCAATCCATTGACACATCTCTGATACTTCCTCTGCCATGAATTATCCTGTTCTCTATTTTATGTTGTACTTATACACAGCTTACCGGTTTGTTTACTTTATTTACTATTTAGATTATGGCCAAATATAAATCTCACAAGAATATCAATAGTCTCTAGCATATTATGTCATACTTACAGAAAAACTTTGGATAGCCTTCTATAATACCAGAACATGTATAGATGTTACACTGAGGCTATTAAGTTAGCTGCTGTACTTACCACTGAGACAACTTATAAGCATGTGCTCCAGGCAAATTGCATTAGAGGTTAAACTCTAGTATTGATTCAGAAGTTCCAATTTGTCTCACAAAAAGAAAGGGCATCAGATTGGTGTTTTGCTGTGACTTAAGATTTTGTGACTTCTGGATAATCAGATGTGGTAGTTAATTGGCTAATGTTCCCTGTTACATGTGACACAGTGGACTGAGGACTCTAAGTTTATTGTGAAGAGAAGTCATTGACAGGAGAGTATTTCCCATAATGGACATTTGTTGTTTTAAACATGAGATACTCTATAAAATAATCCAGTTTATGAAGACTGAGGTGGTTAACTTTTATCTGGGGGCTTAAAATGAACTTGCTTCCAACATATTCTTTTGTATTTCATTCCAAGCATATATTTTGAATTTATACTCACCATAATAAAATTACATCCTAAAGAAAAGACAAAGGATAGAGAATACAAATCTGTCATTTATGTGCAGTGAGGAAAAGGGAAATTCTGGGGTCTTGGTGAGTCATTTCATTTTATCATTAATGCCCTTGACATGCAATAGACTCTTGAGATTCTCACATGTATAACATCTGACACTCAAGTCTATAGACAAGGCAGATAAGTGAGGACTAGCAACAATCTAAATGACATCAGTAGTTTGGAAGGCTTAAGTAAACATGATATTTATTTCAAAAGAGATATAGTTTGAAAGAAAAAGTGTCAAATCATAATATAACAGTTTAAATAGCTAAATAAGTTTTGTATTAATGTTGGATTCATAACTATCTTATTCACCTAAGATAGTAGGGTAATTATAATTTAGCAACAACTTTTGAAGAATCTTCCAATATAGCCGGGCGGTGGTGGCATACACCTTTAATCCTTGCGAGGCAGAGACAGGCATATCTCTGTGAGTTTAAGGCCAAAAAATAGAAGTCCTCAATAAGTAGAAGAGAGGCCTCCAAGGTTCCCAATGCACAGCATTAAGAGAATAATGTTTTAATTGCATGCTGTATAGATGTATCGAATTGTAACACTCTACTACATAAATGGATGTCATTCTATGACAACAAAAGTTAAAAGTAATTCATGTGAAAGTTATTAAATTTTTTGAAGTAAATAAAATTGAAAAAATATTCCCTAAGTTGATGATTTCAATGTCACATAATAATCATTTTAAATGTCTGTCTTCAAAAACTATGTGACCTAAAGAGGTCTGCATTAATGCAAATATTAAAACTAAAATAGTTTTTTTTTTTTAAATATGGTCTCACTCTGTATGCTTGTCTGGCCTTGAACTAACAGAGATCTGCTTGCCTCTGTGTCACATGATTTGAAATTAAAGGCATGCACCTCCAGACCCAGTCATAATTCAAACTCTGCATTGGCAATTTAGACTGTCTTGTTTAAAAATATTTTAGCAGGTTACAACTTTTCACATGGTTGAGATACATGTTTTTATTTACATTTTGTCTGTTTTCAAATGCTGAATTTATTTTGCCTTCTTGAATTATAATATATGGCAAATTGGTCTTGCCATATATTATATATTTTTAAGTTCCTGGATTTCATATTTGAGACTACATTGATGAATCTTTCTTTCTATGTATGAGAGGAATATTGTTCTATACTTTAAAAAATTATTAAGATAAAACTGATAACACTGCATGATTATACACATTTAATGTACAACTTTTTTAGTGGTTTAGGACATGTATTATGTACATATACATAATGTATATATGTTCTGGTTAGTTTTTATTTTCAACTTAATGCAACCTATAATAACTTGTGAAACATAATTTGAGGAACTGAGCAATTCAGATTGGCCTGTAGCCATATCTGTGAGAGACTGTCTTGTTTGATGACTGATGTGAGAGAGTGTTTTAATTTGGTTTCTATTCCTTTGGTAAAACACCATGACTAAAAGGAAATTGGGAAGGAAACCATACATTCTGCTTCAATGACCCATAGCTGGTCATTGAGGGAAGCCAAGGCAGAGACTTAACCAGCATAGGAACCTGAAGTGCTGACTCCAAGCAACTGAACACTGTCTACTGTCTTTCTCCCCATGGCTTGCTCAGACTGCTTTCTTACACAAGCCAGGCCCACCTTACCCAGGGTGGCACTTTCCACAGAGTGCTTGGTCCACTCACATACTTACTAATTAAGGACCTCAACATCAAGAATACTCTGCTTTCTGGATCAAAGGATGATAAAGGTCAGTGTCTTTACCTCATGAGATTCTTGTTCACTTTTCCTCTTCATTTTGAAATGATTAAATGGAGCATGAAGCCAACAGACTCCCTTAAAGCAAAGTAAAAACTAATAGAAATTTTCTACCAATAAATTAACATATTAATGTCATGACACTAATGAAAAGCTTAATTATTAAATTTACTAATACTCATCTTACAATTTGAGAATATTAATTTTGTGTTACTTGTTAAGATGAATGACATATTACACTGATTTAATATATTTCCTTACATTGTTAATATTCTTCTCACCTCAAGAAAAAATAATATTATTTCAAAATAACAATGGATGTGAAAATAATAAATGACTCATGGAAATCAAATCACAGTCTCTGTACACCCCCAGGCTGGCTCTTTCCTTTCTCCTACATGTTATGCCTTGGGGCTTCGATTTGTTTCATTCAAATGAAAAAGAAAGAACAGTTGGCCCAAAGTGTCTCAGAACTAACCCTGAACCCATGTCAGCCATCCTCATATCATGTGAGGGCTGCAAGTCTGATGGTGAGCTGTCCTGTAGTGTGTTCAGGGCTAATGGTTTCTATGTAGTTCTTCCACGTCCAAGTATTCAGAGATTTTTCTTTTAGGTTAACTGATTTTACTGCAAAGAAATCATGCACTTTCCTTTAAACCTTCCTGCCAGACTTAGTTGGAGCTCACTGAAGGTTTGAGGACAGCCACTGTCAGGTTAGAATGCAGGATCCCTTCTTTCCTTTCAGCCCAGTTGCCACCACTGGCTGGGAGACAGACATTCAGCTGTGCACATTAGATACGCGATGATTCACAGTTTCCCAGAAGTGGAGCCTTGGCTTCTCTGCCCAGATTGATGAAAGAACTACCAGTAGCAATGGGGTGGGAGAGGCTCTTGGAGGGAGGCTGGTCAGTTTCATTTGTTTCTTCCTCTGAGACAAATTAGCTGCTGATGGAGTCCGAGTCCAGATGGGCCTGCACAACATCCGTTTTTCTCTGGGTTTTGTGTACTGCAGCTTCATGCCTCAGCACACACTGTGTGCTGTGCTGGATTCTCCTGATTTCTGCTCCCAAAATATTGTGTTTGTTCTCTCCTGCCCTGTTCTTCACGACTTCACTCGTTAATGGTTTGTATACTTGTTTGTGCTGGGTTATGAATAAAAGCTTAGTTACAAACACATGTACTGGATATCAACATCATTTCAAATACGGCCCTTATTATGTTACATTGGATGATATCTTTAGCTTTTAAAAAAAATTGCTTGTTTTGAGGCTAGGGTTTTGCCACCCATACTATATTTTCAAATTATAACTCAACTTCTGTGTTTGAAAAAAGTTCATTGTATCAGCTGTTAGTTTGGAGGCAAAAGTATTGTTTATACAGAATGCAATAGGCTAGATGTTCCCTAGACTAATAGGAACATACCATCATCCTCTTGGAATTAAAAATGAATCCACTTCAGAGAATATTTATTCTACTCAAATGTTTTTTTTTAGAGAATAAATGGAAAAATACATTTGGCAACTAAAAGTTAATTTATAGAAATGACTCATTGTCAATAGAAAAGAAAATGTAGTAAAAAATGTGAGATAATGCTGTAATAAATTTTGAGGTTGTGACATATAGATTTTAGCTCTAAGAAGTTAAGGTACCCAGTTAACTACAGGCATTCTTGGTGACTACCTGACCAAAGGAGTGGAACATGAATGGACATGTCATGTTCATGCATGTGGAAATAAATGCTTATTAATCCAACATAAAGTCATTGCCAACAATACAGTCAGAAGTAATGCTTTCAAAGAGACCAGGCAGAAGGAAGTATAACCAGGAAAGCAGGGTGCAAATTGTAAGGGTCCTGAGAATAGCAAAGATAACTTCCTGACTTCTACGATTCAGCGTGGATAACAGTCCATAGCAGCCAGGTTACCTGCCAATAATACCTACTCTGTTTCTTAGTCTCTTCAGACGACTTCATTAGTGCACTCTGAGCAATGTCTTAGTAAGGAGCAATTATTCTTCAATGAATTTTGACTTTCACCTGAAAGGTTTGGTCCCTGATTTTGTTGATTCGTGGGATGGGAGAAAGAGTAGCGAATAAAAATAGAACAGTCTAGGTAAGTGTTTTTTTTTTTTTTTTTTTTTTTTGGTTTTTCGAGACAGGGTTTCTCTGTGTAGCTTTGCGCCTGTCCTGGATCTCACTCTGTAGACCAGGCTGGCCTTGAACTCACAGAGATTCACAGAGATCTGCCTGGCTCTGCCTCCCGAGTGCTGGGATTAAAGGCGTGCGCCACCACCGCCCGGCCTAGATAAGTTTTTAAATGAGGGTGGGCTAGATTGCTGGATGTTGTCTTGAATGGTTTTGAATACATTGTACAAAGCATGGACAATGCACATGCACACAGATTGTTAAAGAGGTCTGCCCACTCACTGACACTCCTCTCATATTTGTGATCTTTATATCTGTGTCCACTTCAAATAATAAAACATGATTTTTATATTTTTTGGGTCAGTACAGTAGAAGTAGACTTTGTGAGAGAAATAAAGACTGTGAAAGCCAAGCAATTTTCATAATGTTTTGTACAAACCTATCTTGAAGTTCTGGAAAAATTATAGCATATGACCCTGAGACTAGGCTCTGTAGATGAATTTCTAAATGGTTTTGTTAATAGAAAACATGGAACCATATATAGGGGTGAAAACCTGAGAGATCAGGGAAATAGGAACAGCCCCATGCTAACCTCACCTCACCAGCTCTGCAGCTTCCAAAAGAGAGATGCTTCCTGTTTACCCATGCCTGTATACCTTGCTGTTCTGCTGTCTGATTTGCTCTCTCTGTTCAGCTACATCACTTCCTCTTCCTGCCCAGATCTGTCATTTCCTGTCTGTCTGTACAGACTTCCAGAACTCAATGAATAACTAGTGTTGGAATTTAAGGCGTGTGCCACCACACCTGGCTCTGTTCCCAGTGCGTCCTTGAACTCACGTAGATCCAGACAGATCCCTGCCTCCCTCCCAAGGGATAGGATTAAAGGTGTGTGCTACCATTGCCTAACTTCTGTGTTTTTACTTATAATGGCGGGCTTTTTTCTCTGATCTCCAGGCAAGCTTTATTTATCAAAGCACAAATAAAATATCACCACATTTCAGCACAAATAATATATCACCACAAGGATCTGTGTTCATGTATAATGTGGCTGAATTTCTCTCACTCAGGTACAGTCTCTAACACAAGGAAATATGCAATTTAAATTTTAACTCAACAATAACAACAAAATGGATTCAGAAGCCACTCACCATAACTGAATTATCAGTGCAAAATATGAGTTTTTTAAATAAGTATTTGAAAAGAGTTAAAGAAATATATCCATTAAAAATATTTAATAAGTGGGATAAGAAACAAAAATAAAACTATTAAAGACGCAACAGTAATGGAACTGAAAAAAGAGCATTAGCAAAAAAACATAATAAAATTTCAAAGAGAACAGTATTTGAGGTAAGAAGTATTTCCTTCACACTCATGGACTTTTTACCATAATTAACTTCTGTAACAAAACCCCGCTTACCAAAACCTGCTCTTTTGCCCTATCAGTTGCCTCTCTTGAGGAAGCCAGCCTCAGGCACCTTGTTCCAGTGACTGCAGCCCAGGTATTCTTCTCTAACAGTTTTATATGAAACTTACATATAATGTAATATGCCTCAGAAAACACAAAAATTACATTATTGATTGAATTTTAAACCTCTTAAAATAATTTATCAGCACTTAGCTGTTTAAAGTAGTGTTTAATCTTTTGGGTTTTTTTTTCATGTCATAGGAGGGTTTCATCCTTTTTTTTTTTTTTTTTTTTTTTTTTTTTTTTTTTTTACAACACCATTCAGTTCCACATATCAGCCACGGATTCCCTTGTTCTCCCCACTCCTGCCCCCCTCGCCTTCCCCCCAGCCCACTCCCCAGTCCCACCCCCTCCAGGGCAAAGCTTCCCCCAGGACTGAGATCAACCTGGTAGACTCAGTCCAGGCAGGTCCAGTCCCCTCCTCCCAGGCCTAGCCAAGCGACCCTGCATAAGCCCCAGGTTTCAAACAGCCAATTCATGCAATGAGCACAGGACCCAGTCCCACTGCCTGGATGCCTCCCAAACAGTTCAAGGCAATCAATTGTCTCAGCCATTCAGAGGGCCTGATCCAGTTGGAGGCCCCTCAGCCATTGGTTCATAAGTTCATATGTTTCCATTCATTTGGCTATTTGTCCCTGTGCTTTATCCAACCTTGGTCTCAACAATTCTCGCTCATATAGACCCTCCTCTTTCTCGCCAATTGGACTCCCGGAGCTCCACCCAGGTCCTAGCCGTGGATCTCTGCTTCCAGATCCCTCAGTCATTGGATGGGGTTTCTAGCATACTGTTCTTTGGGGATACATTCTTTCTCATAATTGTCTTAAATTCATAATGAGCATGTACCATTTGGCTTTTACAAGTATGTTTGTTTTGGTTATCTTATTAGTCTACAATCATTTTTCAAAGTTATGCTTCTTTATGTAATTTCCATACATACATATGATGAACTTTCATCTAGCATGTCTCCTCCTTTATACTTTCTTACAAAAAAAGAAAAAATAAATATTTTAAAAGTGACTTTATAAATTACTTTTCTGATTCCTTTTCATTCTTTTTTCTTTATTTCTCTTTCTTCCAGTGGTAATTATTGAGTCCAAATTCTACCATTGAGCTAAACATTTAGTTCTGGTTTTTGTTTGTTTTGTTTGATTGATACATAATACTGATTCTTATTTATGGGGTACAATTCAAAAATATGTTCACAATGCATAATAACAAACTTACAGAAAAAAAATTTCAAAGAGATTTTAACAGCCCTGAGGGTTATGAAAGTCATTGACAATAAAGGAGAAGCAGATAATTTTGAAATATGTTATCCTTTTGCAAAAGTATAACATGGAATGAGGGAACAGTTAGGAAATTCAAGAACAGATTAGAAACACTACTTACCACACAGAAATGTATGAAGCCCTATAAACTTATAAAGAAAATTAATGATGATAAATAACCCAAGTTATAATTTTCATCTTTATTTGAAATGACAAATACAAGTATCTAGTTAAGAGGTATCATTAGTCTTTCTCAATATAAAAATCTGTCTCCATTTCTCTGTCTCTGTGTCTCTGTTTCTCTGTATATCTCTACCTTTGTCTCTGTCAATCTGACCACTTATAAACATAAGGAGAAAATGTCATATTTTCCAGATGGAAATAATAGATTTCTAAATGTGAAAAAGGATTAAGTAATTTTGTATCTGTATCATTGAATGCTATACAAGAGATGTGCCACCAAATACTTAAGCACAAGGAACCATTACTGACCATAAATGTGATACCAAAAACACATGACAGTAAGAATAGAAATAAGCCCCTTTTCAGAAATTTAAAATGTGTGATTGTGATGCATGTGTGTGCAAATGTGCACATTTATATGTACACATGTGGAGGCTAGATGTTAATGTCAGGTGTCTTTTTTAGTCATTCTCCACCCTATATTTTGACAAGGTTTTCTCACTGAACCTGGAGCTCCTCAGCTGGCATTGCTGGCTGTATAGGTAAGATCCTCAGTCCTCTCCAGCACTGGAAATGCTGAGGCACAGCTATGCCTTACATTTTCTGAGTTCTAGGGATCCCGAATCTGGTTCTAATGCTTACATGGTAAGCAATCTTTCCAATGAACCATGGCTCGAGGCTTAATTTTAAGTCTCTGTCTTTTATAAAATTGTTATATTTGTAGGAGTTTGTCCTAGTAAACTCTAAGGATACTCATATTATTTATAAAAGCAAAAGTTCAAACTTTAATATTTCTTAAGATTTTTAAAATTTTGTATATCTAGTTGTGTTTATATGCCTGGCAAACTTCTATAATTTCAACTGTATAATAGACTGCTTAAATCTGACTTTTGAGACATTCATATTTTTGAATATTGTATTATATATTATTCTATTACTTCTCTTGATAGCTTTATTGAATATCATTACTTACTGTCAACTTTTCCCATTGGGTTACTGTGGGGAAAATGAGCTTCATGTAATTGATAGATTCTTAGTACTTATGAAATGGCTGGCCTACTTCACATGATAAATAAATAATCATTGGATAAGTAGTTCCATTAAGAAAAATTTATCATGTAAAGAAACATTATTTCAAATGTTTGTGTTACAAATATTGCTAGATTAGCCCCATCTCAGTGTCATGATTCTTAAAAATATTTTTCATTCCATAAGTTGAATTCATGTATATATATTGTTTATAGTGGTTAAATGCTGTTATTTAAATAATAAATAGTAAATATTAGAAATATAGCCTCATACAAAGTTAAATCATTTTATAAGAATATGTTTTCAAAAATATCAATTTTATACACTTGATAAAAAGATATCCTTTGCATTTATTATTTAGGATTTTGCTTGATATCCAGAGAGGGATTTAAGATGGAACACAGTTAGTTAATTTTTTGTTTCTTTTAATCATTTAGACAATCTGTTATTTTTAAACATAATAATATCTTTGAAATTTGAAAGGGTCTCATGAAACTCACATTGGCCACATTATGTAGATGATGCTAGTTTTGAAAACTCGGTCCTCTGTTTCCTCTATCCAAGGGCTGTGATTAAAGGGGACTGGGCCTTCAGTCCAAACATACATTTTTATCTTATTCATTCATTTGTTGATTATTTCTGGTTAATTTAGTTATAAAAATTGCACTAAGACATTTTTATAAACTCCTAAGCTCCCGCTCCTTTCTTCTGTCTATTTAATTCTTTTTACTTTTCATTTTTTACACTGTGAAAAAAAGCTATGAAAGTCATTAATGCAGCTATTTTCCAGAACAATCACACTCTATCAGCAAGACCTGGAATTAATTCAACAATTATATGTAAATATTTATACCGAGGTTTTATTCCCATATTCTTCACTAAAACTGCAGAGAACTGAAACGCTCGCATACACAGGGGTTGGTCTGGAAGGAATCAAAGAGGGGCTCTTTTTCTGAGTGAGGTGAGGCAAAGCCATGCACATCTCACATGTTCATTTTCATATGTGAACGACAGAACCCTGAATGCATTGAACGTGCATTTGCTTTCTTGAAACCAGACGTTTAAATGACCGTATTTTCCCAAATCACTAACATCATTGCTCTATTGCAATAAAACAAAGGTTCCTGATGGTTGAGAAAGGGGCAATAAAACCCGAAAAGGCCGTGCGCAGGCCACATATAATGAATGAAATTAAAATATACGATCCTGCCATTCATGTAAAATAAAAATCAATCATGAAAATTCACAACAAGCCCAAGGCTTTTCTGAAATCATGACAGAGAAAACCTAGACTTAAAATTAGATTTCTGAGGAGATCATGCAGGGAGTATCACTCTAAGTGAAAGATGAGTTATGAAATACTTGTATTTGTAGAAATTATTTAAAATGACTGAAATGGCAGGCACATTGGAGAATACATTTAGGTACCTCAGGGTACTGATTGATTATTAGCATTCTGCATGAATACCAGTGCACACAATTGTACAAAAACTCTCTTTCCTTTTCTAGTGACAGGAATGTGGTATTGTTCCCTCATGGACACATTTTTCTATAGGCTTGATGAATGCATTTGTCTGTTGACAGGTGCACGTAAGTATTGTTAGTGTTTGTGATTATTTCTTTTCCAGAAATGTAAATTGAATGGTTTAAAGTATTTAAAGCTAACCTTCTGAGTCTATTATGCAATGTATACATGCTTCAATTCCTTTGTGAAGAGTATGCAATATAAACTTTATTCCACATCATTGTGTTATATTTGTCTCCTCAATTTTATATTCAGTAGCTGGGGTATGTTTTCTTTTATATATCTATGAAAGACAGTACTTGCTTCACAAAGACATATTAAAGTTTAACTTTTATACTCCAGGGAATCAGTTTTCCTATTTGCAAAATGTTTATATAATTTTTTTTTTGTTTATCAGTACTGTTAACATCATAAAATGTATCAATACACAAAGCAGTGGTCAAAATACAAAGGTCTTCTTACTCTCAGGGACCTTACATTTTTTTAAATTTATTTTATTTTATTTTACAATATAATTCAACTTTACATATCAGCCATGGATTTCCCCCGTTCTCCCCCTTCCCGCCCTGCCCCCCTCCCCCAGCCCACCCCCCATTTCCATCTCCTCCAGGGCAAAGACTCTTTTGAGGATTGAGATCAACCTGGTGGACTCAGTCCAGGCAGGTCTAGTCCCCTCCTCCCAGGCTGAGCCAAGCGTCTCTACTAAGCCCCAGGTTTCAAACAGCCAACTCATGCAATGAGCACAGGACCCGGTCCAACTGCCTGGATGCCTTCCAAACAGATCAAGCCAATCAACTGTCTCACCCATTCAGAGGGCCTGATCCGGTTGGATCATGTGTTTCCATTCGTTTGGCCACTCGACCCTGTATTCCATCCATCCCTGGTCCCAACAACTCTTGCTTACATAAACCCTCCTCCTTCTTGCCAATTGGACTCCCGGAGCTCCACCCGGGGCCTGACCTTGGATATCTGCATCCAGTTCCCTCAGTCATTGGATGGGGTTTCTAGCACGACAATTAGGGTGTTTGGCCATCCTATCACCAGAGTAGGTCAGTTCGGGCTACTTCTCAACTATTGCCAGCAGTCTATTGTGGGGGCATCTTTGTGGATTTCTGTGGGCCTCTCTAGCACTTTGCTTCTTCCTATTCTCATGTGGTCTTCATTTACCATGAACCTTCCTTGTGTTCCCTCTCTGTTCTTGATACAGTTGGGATCTCCCGCTCCCCCAAGTTCTCTTTCCCTCGCCCCTCGCCCCTCATTACCCCCACTCACGTCCAGACTGTTCATGTAGATCTCATCTATTTCTCCGTCACTGGGCGATCCCAGTGTCTTTCTTGGGGTCCTATTTTCCAGGTAGCCTCCCTGGTGTTGTGAGTAGCCGTCCAGTCATCCTTGTTCCACAACTAGTATTCTCCTATGAGTGGGTACATACCATGTTTGTCTTTCTGAGTCTGTGTTACCTCACTCAGGAGGATTTTTTCTAGATCCATCTATTTGCCTGCAAACCTCATGATGTCATTGTTTTTCTCTGCTGAGTAGTATTCCATTGTGTATATGTACCACAGTTTATTTATCCATTCTTTGGTTGAAGGGCATCTAGGTTGTTTCCAGGTTCTGGCTATTACAAATAATGCTGATATGAACATAGCTGAGCAAGTGCCCTTGTGGTAAGATTGAGCATTCAGTATAGCAGTGTCTCAGGAAATTGGGAATCAACCTACCTCAAGACACAGCAATACCAATCATGGGCATATACCCAAAAGATGCTCAACCACACCACAAGTACATTTGCTCAGCTATGTTCATAGCAGCATTATTCTTATAGCCAGAATCTGGAAACAACCTAGATGCCCCTCAACCAAATAATGGATCAAGAAAATGTGGTACATTTACACAATGGAGTATAACTCAGTGGTAATAAACAATGACATCATGAAATTTGTAGGCAAATGGATGGGTGTAGAGAATATCATCCTGAGTGAGATAACCAAGACCCAGAAAGACAAACATGGTATGTACTTATCATAAGTGGATATCAAACACAAAGCAAAGGATAACCAGGCTACAATTCACAACCCTAGAGAAGCTAGGTAAAAAGAGGACCCTAAGAGGGACACACATGGATTGCCCAAGGAAGGGGAAATGGTTAAGATCTCCTGGGTAAACTGGGAGAGGGGAGTAGAGGGGATGGGGTGAGAGGTGGGTACAAGAGGATTCAAGATGGCCAAATTGAGGGAGGGACAGAGAGGAAAGCAATGAAAGAGATTTCTTGACAGAGTGAGACATTATGGGATTTGGGAGAAACCTGGTGCTAGAGAAATACCCAGGAACCTACAAGGATGTCCCCAGCTAAGATTCCTAGCAATGGTGGAGAGGGTGCCTGAACTAGCCTTCTCCTGACGTCAGATTGGTGACTACCCTAACTGTCATCATTTAACCTTCATCCAGTGACCGATGGGAGCAGATTCAGAGACCCACAGCCAAGAACTTGACTGAGTTCCTGGAGTTTAGTTGAAGAGAGGAAAGAGGGATTATGAGAGCAAGGAGGACCAAGATTATGATGGGAAAAGCCACAGAGACAGCTGACCCGAGCTGGTGGGAGCTCACAGGCTCTGAACTGACAGCTGGGGAGCCAACATGGGACCGACCTACACCCTCTGAATGTGGGTGACTGTTGTGTGACTTGATCTGTGTGTGGAGCTCCTGACAATGGGACAGGGACTTATCCAAGGTACATGAACTATCTTTTGAGAGCCCATTCCCTATGGTGGGATGATTTACTGAATCTTGATGCAGAGGGGAGGGGCTTGGTCTTGTCCCAACTTGGTATGCCAGCCTGTGTTTACTCCCCATGGGAGGCCTTACCCCTTATGAGGAGTGGATGGAGGTTGTGGGGGGATAGGGGGTGAGTGGGCAAAGGGGAGTGAGGTTGAACAGTGGGTTGGTATATAAAATGAAAAAAAGTCCTAAATTAAAGAAAAAAGAAAATAATTAAATCATTAGTTAATCATTTTTGTGCCTAGGTAATATGTTTATGGAGTTCATAATGCTATATAAATGTTTGAGACTATGCATACCAAGTTAAATATCATCAGAGTTCAAAATTCTTTGAGGAAAAATATTAAGTCAAGAAATGAACTAAAGTGATAAAAGATAGTCACAGAGGAATGTGATTTACATTCCTGGACATGTCGGCATATCTGAATGTTCCCAGAAGTAGTTAGTTGATGTTGCTAGAGTGAGAGGAGAAATTGCTAGATGAGCATCATGAGGGAAAACAAAGAGCTATATTGTGCAAGTTATTTCAATTTTGAATGTCGCAGTGAATGACATTGGAAGCCATTGCAGAGATTTAGCAGATCATATTGTTACATGACTAGTATTTTGAAGGCCAGACTCTTATGCCTATATTGTGTAGATTGCTTTAGAGTTAAAAAGGAAGGCAGTAGAACAATTGTCTAACTGTATTAGTATATGCAGCACTGTTCTTTCCATGTGAGATGATGATCCAGAACCTTCTGAAACTAGTGGCAATGCTGAACATGAACTGGTGACAGGGACTTCAAACTGGCCAGAAGATAGAAGAACCACAAGAAAAAATGAGTACAATAAAAGATGTTACTGTTTCCTTCCTCATCTAAACTAATGAAAGTAGAAACTAATGGGACATCAATGAATGCAGTGAATTATTATTCCTCAGACACATTTTGAGTTCTAGGTCACCTAGTGTGATTCTTAGCTAACAACAATGCTGAACAGTAAAGAAGACGAGTTTTGCCATTTGTATATAGAAGGACTACTGATTATCTTGAGTTAATCTGGTATCCAGCAACTTCAGTGAAGATTTTTATCAGCTGTAGGAGTTCTGTGTCAGAATTTTTAGGAGCACTTATATATACTACTATATCATCCGCAAATAACAATGCTTTGACTTCTTCCTTTCCAATTTGATTTCTTTTTTTTGTCTTATTGCTCTAGCTAAACTTCAAGTGCTCTATTGACTAGATATGGAGAGAGTGGACAACCTCGTCTTGTTCCTGATCTTAACAGAATTGCTTTGAGTTTCTCGGCATTACATTTGATGTTGGCTATAGGCTTGCTGTAAATTCCTTTTATTATGTTTAGCTACTGTAGAGGGCACAAGGGCCTTGTACTCACAGAGAAGCACCAAGAGAACCAGGAATGTTCATCACACAGGGGTGTCTCCTCAATGGAGGAGATAAAATCAAACACCTACATTCCATTCAGAAAGCTGAGATTGGAGGTTGTTAAGTGATCTTTTTGCCATTCGTGGAGACCTCAACCAAATTCCCCAGAATGATTATCCCAGACTCTTCCCTCACTTGACCGTTACCCATCTTTAGGGAAGATGTCACATGTAACTTACAGCCTGCTGACCTCTGTGCTTTCAGAGACCACACTGGAGTCTAGGCATTTTAGCTATAGAACCAATCCTCATAGTCAAAAACCTTAAGCTTTATTGCACACATGGAACTGTACTGATTGTTGCCTGGAAACCTTTTCCCAAATTGAACTGTGTTTTAAATATGGCAAGAATGAAGAGTCTAGCATTAGACTCCCTGAACTCTCATCCAGTTTCATGAAGTCAATCTGCACTGTGTTTTCATTCTCATCTCTTCAAGCAGTTTGCTTTTCTGATTGAGACCAGCAGGGACCCCCTCAAGGAATGTTCCTTGTATCACTAATACCTACAGTACTTTTATTATGAAGGGATGATGGATTGTGTCAAAGGCTTTTCCAGCATCTAATGGGATGATCATGTAGTTTTTTTTTTTTTAATTTTATTTTACAATACCATTCAGTTCTACATATCAGCCACGGATTCCCTTGTTCTCCCCCCTCCCGCCCCCCTCCCCTTCCCCCCAGCCGACCCCCTATTCCCACCTCCTCCAGGGAAAAGCCTCCCCCGAGTACTGAGATCAACCTGGTAGACTCAGTCCAGGCAGGGCCAGTCCCCTCCTCCCAGTCGAGCCAAGCGACCCTGCATAAGCCCCAGGTTTCAAACAGCCAACTCATGCAATGAGCACAGGACCTGGTCCCACTGCCTGGATGCCTCCCAAACAGTTCAAGGCAATCAACTGTCTCACCCATTCAGAGGGCCTGATCCAGTTGGGGGCCCCTCAGCCATTGGTTCATAGGTCATGTTTTTTTTTTCTTTCAGTTTATTTATATGCTGGATTACATTACTGATTTTCATATGTTGATCCATTCCTGAATGTCCAGGATAAAGCTTATTCTATTCGATCACGGGGGAATGATCTTTTTTACTTATTCTTGGATTCTGTTTGCAAGCATTTTATTGAGCATTTTTGTATCTATATTCATAAAGAAAACTGGTCTGTAATTGTTTTTCCTTGTTGAGTCTTTTTTTTTTGTTTTGGGTATAAGCATACTTGTGGCTTCATAAAAGGAACTGGGAAATATTCCTTCTATTTCTAATTTTGTGGAACATTTTGAGGAGTATTGGTGTTAACTCTTCTTTAAAAGTCTGATAGAATTCTATGCTAAATCTCTTTGACCCAGAGCTTTTTTGTTTTGTTTTGTTTTGTTTGGGAGACTTTCTAGTTCACTAGGAGTTATAGGCCAATTTAAATTGTTTATCTGATCTTGATTTAACTTTGGTTAAGTGTTATCTATCAAGAAAATTATTTATTTCTTTTAGAAATTCCAGTCTCATGGAGATTAAGTATTTAAGTTTCTCATTATGATTCTATGGATTTTCTCAGTGACTTTTGTTATGACCCCTCTTTCTTTCCTCGTTGCATTAATTTGGATATTCTCTCCCTTCTTTTAGTTAGTTTCTATAAGGATTTGTCTATCTTGTTGATTTTCTCAAAAAAAAAAAAAAA
>CABHPR010128061.1:0-11120 GCA_902168415.1 Peromyscus melanophrys
TCCAACTTGTTCAACTTTTCATTGTGTCCTCACACCAGCCCCCAGGGAGCACCCCGGCCTTCTATTTGGTTAGGTGATAAATTATCAGACTACCACTTGCTCGAAGTTTCCAGTCCCTTTGGAAGAGTAGACCTTGTGTTCTACCTCTCCAGTATGCAAATAGCCACCATAAAACTATTTAGCTTCTAGTCCTGTGATTAAACCCAATAGCTGCAGTTTATAAATGTGTGTGTGTGTGTGTGTGTGTGTGTGTGTGTGTGTATAAAATGGGTGAAGTTAGTCTCAAGTCCATCTTTGAATATTTAAATAAAAGACATTATGGAGATTGTTTCATTTAGCAACTACGGGAGCTAGAAAATACCTACATATGCTCAAAGGCTGGCTTTATGATCATGAAAACAGATGTAACTAAAATAGCAATGCATAAGTCAAGACTCAGGAATAAACCATCAGGAATATTCTAAGTTAAATTATAAAAACCTAAGATCTAATTGGAAGATTTTAAGAGAGGAAACACAACCCATACACTGAGCACATATAATTTCATGGCCAGGAGCTGGAGGATTGATCAAGCAAGAACAGTGAAGGAGTGTGTGTGTGTGTGTGTGTGTGTGTGTGTGTGTGTGTGTTTGTAAGGACAATATCAACTTTAGAGAAAATACCTTAGAGGCAAGTCTGATATCATTCTATATTTCCAACATTGTTTGTTTAATTGATGTGTATTTATGATGCTCATGATCAAATCCCACATGGTACACATGTATTCTGCCTCTTAGCTGCATTTTTCTTCTTTGTGTAATCCAGTTCACAGTGCTTACTTTCCAGAATGCTTGGAGGTTTCAAATGGGATTCCTCTATATGTGAAAAAAGAAGTTCTTAGCTTAGTGCCTAGTACACAGGAAATACTGAAAAGATTGAATTTGTTTCTAGTGATTATTAGTGTTTTCTTCTGCTTGTATGGACAATAACAAAAGATTCCTTACACATTTACTTTTCACAGTACTCTGGAAAGTTGAAACTTTAAGAATGTTATTTCTGAGAACTATAACATGTCAAATGAAGGATATTTTAAACCAAGGGAAAAAGAACTAATGGCCTTTCTGGCAACCAACTTCTAAGGTTAACATCCCCAAAGCAAACAAAACTATATGTCAACTTTTAGAAAGTAATTCATGGAAGGAATAGGAAATTAACTTTTGGGCAAGGGTTGCTTCAATCTGGAACAACTTGAACAGGAGGAAATCACAGGATATGTTACTGTGTAATTAAAGAAATGCTACTAGATGTGACTATTACATCTTTAGGTATACTCCACTATCCACTAGCCATAACACCAGAACAACTTGATGTAGGACAAAAAGATTCCAGCCTCTAATGGAGGGGGGTCAAATCAGAATGAGCAGCAGTCGAGACAGTGGATGACAGGTTAGGGCAGCACAAGCAGTGGTCATAGCAACAGATATTATGACATGAACTGAACGTGGGAGGCACCCACACCAGCAGATGGAGGAAAGAGGCACAGCGCTGACAGGGGAAGACAGAGCTGCAAGAAGCATCTGAGAACTCTGAGATCCACCCACAGTGTTAAACAAGGGGACCGCTGAGCTAATGGCTCACTAGCGTCATTGGTCTATATGGAGCAACAGGACCCTAAAGAGGAAGGAAAGTAACAAACTTCTAAACCTTTAGGGAAATAAGGTATTTTATTTTGATCTCATATTTTACTTAAATAAAAACTATTTTCCATGCTTCCAGTAATTAATGTGTAATGTAAATGCAAGTCGCCATTTCTTTTAACCCCACTTTCCAAATTTGGATGTATAAATATTCACAAGCAATCTGATACCCCTCCAAGGAACTGGGCGCTAATAATACAAAGCCATTACTAAATGGTCAGTTGAAAGATTGGAATGTGAACTAGTAGCAGTATATCAACTGAATTGTGATAATTTAAGAAGTAAAAATTTACCCTCCAATATAAAGTGTAGATAGTTATAAAATCAATGAAATCAATATAAAAGATTAAATTTTATTTTGAAGTAGTTAATCATTCTAAGTGGAAGAGGAGACCAAAGACTAAGAAGTGTGATAAGAATAAAAAATAAACCTTTGACATGGTATAGACTTAATTACTATCAATGCCACTATACAAATATCAGCTAAAGCTGCAATTATCAGGCAAAAACATTATGATGACATTTTAGCCTGGATAGGTCAATCAAGATAAAAACCCAGAATTCCTATTCAAGCAGTAGTTCTGAGTAGGGTCATTTTACCTTTGGTCACCTTGAAAAGTAATCATTTGTAGCTGAGCATACAGTGTGAAGAGAGTCCAAGGACAAAGGGGTCCTCACATTGCAGGGAACAGAACAGCCTCTCACAACAGTGGAGATGAGTTGATAAGGGTTTTAAAGCTGGAAAAAGGGAAATCATGTACAAATACATTTTAGAGAGTAGACAATGGATTCATTTTTAGCATATTAGAACATACTGAAAGTGGCATTAAATGTAAATAAAAATAATATGCAAATAAAAGAAAAAAGATTTCAGGAGTGTCTATAAAGCCTACACTAAGGAAATACAATTTTAGAAGCAAAAAGTATCAGACAGATTTTCCTTTAAGCAAGAACCCTGGGTGTAGCTAATGAAGGGCATTTTGTGACTTCTGAGAATGAATCAGCAATTTAAATCTGAGATAAATTAATTTGCTTTTCCTCTCCATAATAGAATAGTCTGCATTACAAGAGCCTCACAAGGAAAACACAGAAAGCAGTTAGATAACCCCACAGAGTCAGCAAACCAATCCTGTAGGGTCTAATTGAGCTGGAGAACACTGATGAGAGTTCTAGGTTCACCTGAGTGTTTTCTAAAAGTTATATTTATTTTTATGCCAAGCATGGAAAGTTAAGTTCATATGAAAAAGAACAGTTAACTACTGAGGTGGGGAGATTTTGCTGACAAAACCTCAACAAACAGTAATCATGTTCAGGGTAAAGTCTTGAAAAGAGGGATTTTAATGAAAGAAACTAGAATCTTTATGCTATTCCCCACTCCAGGTTTTGAGTTACTTTTAGGTTGAATTGCTGAGTAAGATTTCAGTAACTCTAGATAGAAACAGTGACTGGAAGAATAAAGCTCAAAGACAATCCAGCAACCATGATGCTTATGGAGTGGAGGGTTTTTGTTTGTTTGTTTGTTTGTTTGTTTGTTTGTTTGTTTGTTTTGCATTCACACTTTTATGTCTAAGAATTCATTTTATAATATATACAGGTGTATAGTATTATTTGAAAGGACTATATATGCTTCATCTGAGCGAAAATTACATTTTCATTATCAAGCCTAAAGATAAATGTCATGATATTTGAAAGCATGCTGAAGTTACTCTATGAGCCAAATGAGATGTTATTGATCTTGTGTCATTATTTTCATTCCACAATATTAATCTTTTTTTCATTTTATTTATTTTTTATTTAAGAATTTTTTTTATTCACTTTACACATCAACCACAGATCCCCCTCTCATCCTTCCTCCTGTTCCACCACCAGTCTTTTCCCCCTTCTGACCCACAACCCATCCAGTCCTTACCCTTTTGGAGTGGAGGTTTAAGAACAGCCCCACAAAGGTGGAGAAAGCCTTGGTGAGATTTCTGTACTCTGGAGGTTCAAAAACACTGCACTATAGTAATGGGAATCACATCACCAGTAGAGGAGAAAAAGTGTGTAGCATGAATCTTAAAGAGAATTATTAATAAAACCAAACCTGAGGCCAGTTATTGGGTTGAATGCTGGAAGATCAGAGAAGCAGAATAAGCCAGAGCTACCTCACCTTGCCAATTCCTCAGCTAATCCTGTTTCCTCAGACTGAAAGCCTCTGAGTCCTCACCCGGAATGAATCCCAGCTGAACTGCTACTAGAAAGCCTGAAAGCTTAACCAGCCAAATGCTTCTAGTTTCTGGTCCTCACACCTTATATACCTTTCTGCTTTCTACCACCACTCCCTGGGATTAAACGCTCGCTTTCTGGGATTAAAGGCATGAGTCACCATGCTTGGCTGTATCCTTGAACACATGGATTTCTGCCTCTGGAATACTAGGATTAAAGACATGTGCTACCCCTGCCTATCCTCTATGTTTAATATTGTGGCTATTCTGTCTCTGACCCCAGATAAGTTTATTAGCATGCACAATATTTTGGGGAACACAATACCACCACAACAGTGTGTACACCTCAACTAGCTGGAATCTAATACTTGGGCAAATCAGATATACTTCTGGCAATCAAAGGGTCTTCTTTTTAAAAAGAAATTATATCTATTAAAGAAGTTAATAGCACTCAGGGATCTGTATTGTCTTCATTTAGTGTCAAGCATTAAATAGTAACTACAATTTTGTCTAAAATATAGCAAAAATTAATGAAAATTTTAAAAAAAGCAGAGAAAGGGACCCATGTACGATTTTTGTTGGCATTGACCCTTAAAAGTAATGTAAAATGAAGCATTAAATTTATGTTCATTGGGCAATCAAAAATACATCAAAGCCTTAATTGGAAGGCATATGCTGGCATAAACAAGTGCAAGCTATTGCACACCATTTTCTCATCTCCCAAAAGCATGGTGACTAAGTTAAGTGAAGGGTCTATGTGTGAAAAGGAACCATAGAAATAGAGCACATAGCTGCTTCCCATAGTGAGTCCCCTGTGAGGGATCTGGTCAGACTTACATTGCTTGGATAGAGATGAAATTTTGTAAATTATTAGTACTGGTGAAGCCTAAAGAATATAATAACTAATGTGCAATAAAAATACGTGACTCTTAGCTTAATTACAAGAAAATGGGGTTAGAAAAACAATATCTGGCTGATTTGGCCAGGTCAGTAGAGATGACAGCAAAATCTGAAAGAGTGAAACAAGTTATAAAGTACCATGTCTCCGTTTGTTGGAAGGAAGAGAGAGGAGAGAGAGAGAGAGAGAGAGAGAGAGAGAGAGAGAGAAAGAGAGAGAAAAAAAGAGAGCGCAGAGAGGGGGGGGGGGGCTTGAAAATTAACTTCTACTTTCAATTTCTTCTAAGATAACTAATATCCATTGGCCACATTAGTCACAGAAGTACAAGAGAGAAAATACTACTGTAATGACTTTTCTCAAATGAGGAATGTGCATTTGTAATTGGCATTTTATTCAATTTTACTTTTATTCAATTTACTTTAATCAATATGCTAAAATATAAATTAAAAGTGGCCCTTTAGTTGTTAGGCTTTATGAGATAAGAAAATTAAATGTTCTCACATATAGAGAAAAGTGTAATATCACCCGTGATATGCATGTGGGCATGTTTGTTTTGTAACATCAGGTGTGTGGGTGGGAGCAAAGATAACAGACTCATTCTTCAATATAATAATTATTGGGTAGTAAGACTTTTGCATAATTTTTACTTTACTTTTTCTTCAATTTTGAAGCTTCCTACAATTACCATGTATTATTTATATGATGAGAAAAATTACAACACATTTAAGAAGACTATGAATCTGTCTTACTCTTTCTTTGCCACTTAAAGCAGTTCAGCTTTGATGTATTTGAAAAGCTAAGGACTCATTGCTAAGGAAACCTGTCCACAGTGGTAGATGTATATTTCAAAGCACTGGGGTGTTCTTTTATTTTCTACTTGATGATGACTTGTGAGAATAAAGAGACAGTATGACAAATGCCATACAATTTAAAAGCCACATGAAATTATTTCCTGAGAGCTATAATAGTTTTTTTTTAAATCTACACATAGATGTTAGATGAAAAAAGGCAAAACCTCTGTTTAAACATTATATTATCCACTGCACTGAGAAACTTAAGGTAGTGTGAGGTTGAAGGACTTGAGGAATATCTACTACTCCACCAGGTTCTCTTCACCAGCTTCTGTAATTAGAACCATGACATCTCCTATTGTAAAAAGGGTACACAGTAATTTCCTAAGTCACTAAATAACAACATTTAAAGCTATTGTTATTTATGATTGTATGTCCTTATATCTACATGTGTATGTGCTTGCCCAGAAAGGCCAGAAGAGGTTGTTGGACTCCTGGAGACAGATTTAGAGTTAGTTGTAAATTGCCTGGCCTGGATGCTAAGAACTGAACTCCAGTCCTCTGCAAAAACAGTGAATACTTTTAACTGTTGGGCCATCTCTACAGTTCTCATCTTTAAGTTCACATCTTTAAAAATATTTTATTATTTTTTATACAATATACTTTAACCATAATCTTTCCTCTTTACCAACTCCTCTAGGATTCTGCCCACATTGCTATTCACCAAATTCATTCTCATTCTTTCTCTCTCTCTCCTTCAAAATAACCAAGAAAAGCAAAAATTAAAGTATACTAAAAGAAAAATAAGACAATGAATACCAAAACAAAACAGGAAGTGCACAGAGAAGCATCAAATCCATTCTGTGTTGGCTAACTACTCGTAGGTATTAGGTCTATCCTGGAGTGTGTTTGATGAACTCAGTGAGACTCTCCTGAAGAAAACTGATTTTCTGTGGTTCTGCTTCTTCCTCCAGACCATTGGCTGCATTAGTCCGGGAGGGTGGAGAGAACAGAAGCAGAGAACTGGGTTCAAGATGGCTGTGGGTACGAACAGAGACAGCCCTCCAGGAGAAACTTTTGGTGAATCAGGTCAACTTTAATCCAGAGTATAAGGAACATACAGGATTGGTGAGCCAGGGGAAGAACCCTAATTTGCATTAAGAGGCACACTTCTATCATAAGACTTTGTATAAGGCAGTAGGTTCGTATAGCAGAGTTCCTAGCACAAGTCTTAGCAGTAATCTGTGCCATGGGTCAAGCTAACGATAAATCAGGCATCTGGTTTAGAGACAGCTTTCAGATAAGGTCAGTCCTGCAGGCCCATGAACATTCTCCAGATAAGGGCAGGTAGAGACAGGAAACTTTGCTGGGGAGGGAGGAAGTTTCCATGTTCCCGAGGTATTAAGACAAAAGGTGCTAAGCCATTGGAGACTGCAACCTTTACCAGTCAGTAGAAACCTTCCAACATCTCCCTTGTTTTATTTTATAGTGGAGAGCTGTCATTGTAAGCCTTGAGGAACCTGACACCTGTGTCAGAAGGGTCCAGGGCCTGGTAGTGAACCATGACCTGATTTCTGGTAATTTTAGCAATGATGGTGATCTGTTAGCAGAGGAACTGAATAAGGCAGAGGGCAAGCATCAAAACAAAACACAGCCTAATCAAAGGACTGACAAAGGGTAAGAACCAAGAAAACAAGGAGTTATAGGACCAGCTAATTTAGTCTAGGGGTAGAATTTTAGGAGTAGGTCTTTGTGGAATTTTTTTGAGGGTGTTGAGATTTAGTTTTAACAACATCTGATTTATTTACATAGAGGCAACATTCTTTCCCCAATTCCAAGCAAGTCCCCCCATGTTTAACAGTTATTAGATCTAGTGTTCTTTGTTTTGGAGCACAACTCTGGCAAGAGAGTTCATCTGTCCTTGGAGTGACTCAAGGCTCTCAGTTGTAGATGTCATGGCCTGATTAAACTTGTCTCAAAAGTTTCCAGCCAGATGATGTGTTTGGACAATGGCAGTTATTGTGGCCCTAGACGATCCAAGGGAGATGACAAGTTCTATTCCTACCAGTAAAGGAAGGAATATCTCTCGCCTTTGGTTAGCAGCAGTGTTGCTTCTTCCTCCTCATATAGATAGACCTGTGGAATAATCACAACAGGGGTGCAAAATCCTGGCAAGGGGGTGTCTATGCAGGAGGTTATCTTTCCCTTATGCCAAAGAAGGAGATGGGCGATGTATGTTAGCCTGGAAAGGGTGATGCGTGTGAGACATTGGTCCTGGGGTAAAGAAGAGTGGTACTGACCAGTATAGCTGTCAGCAGAGGTCTATTGCTAGATGTATAAAAGAAGCAGTTAGAGGCATTAGCGTGGGTGGAGAAAGGGAGAAAGTTAACAACATATTGAATGTGCTGTAGCCAGGGTGGACTGAATATTTCTTCTTAGTTGTGTCTGCTGGTTACATTTATGTGTTAGCTTGGACTGGGAGGTCCTCAGCAGTTGCAGAGAAATATGAATATCAGCAGAGGGATGTGCAGTATAACCAGTGGGATATAGTTTTCCTGCTCTTTATCTTTCATTCCAGGGGTTATGTATATAATAATGGTGAGATTGTTATGTAGGTTTTGAAACAGGAACAGCATCCTTAGTTTGGGCAGTCTGTTAAACCAATCTCTTATTTGTTTGTTTGTTTTTTTCCGGATAGATTTCCTGAAGGGAAAAAAATAACAGTGGTGTGTGTTGGGTTGAGAATTAGGAGGTTGAGCAGTGGCATGACAGGCTTGTAAAATAACAAAGACTATTATTAAAATATCAGAGAGGGAGGTTTAGGGGGAGGGCACATGGCTTGGGCAGTGGCCACCACATCATGGATGTCCTTTCAGGAGATTTTGTTGTTCCTCAATGGGAGGCATTTCTTCCATCTCCTCTGTTCCTGTCTAGTGAGAGGCAAGCCATCTTTATGAGTGGTAGGGTGATGCTGGACATTTCTGGCTGGGATCCAAATAGGCCTCAGTTGGTCATCTCTGTAGAAAAAAACACAAGCAAAAAAAAAAAAAAGCCTTTTCCTCTTATGAGGAGGAGGTTGGTCCTTTCCAAATTCCATCCATGGGGTAATGCCATCATACCAAGATGGGAGGGTGTTTTGTTGTATGATATCTTATTTGTGTTCTAACAAATAAAGCTTGCCTAGATATCAGAGACAACTGTCAAATCCTGGGAGAGCTAACTGTATCATTTGTTGTCCAGTCTCTGTGTAATGGGAAAGTGCAGGGCTTGTCTCAAGTCTTGACTAGATTAGTTGGTGAGCCTGATCATCTCAGCCAGCCACCTTGAAATTGTTCTGAATAGTTTGTAGTCAAAAGCCAAACTTTAGGTGGTGTTTACTGGCTTAATGGTGTTACCATAGTCCAGGTGGAATTGTTTTAGGCCCCCATCATCTTTTTGGAGACTTCAGAGATCACTGTTTGGAAAGTTTATCTTTCACTGTAGAAAACTTAAACATCATTAATTTCAAAGCAGAAAGTTTAAATTTTAAGATAGTACTATACCTAAAGAAAAGTTTTAAAGAGTCAAAATAAATTTGAGGGGTAAGAAATTTGTGATAATAATAGTCCCTAGATTTTGGTTTTTCTTCTGTCCCATATCAGGTGGCTCCTCTGACATAAGACAGAGATTTTGGATTTTCCTTTTTAACAAGTATGCTTGGCTTTACAGAAGGAGAGAGCCATGCTCCAACTTCAAATCCAGCTTTAATTTTTAATTGAACTGGAACTACAAAAAGACCATTTGCATTATGTGTTGGTAGAGAACAGTTGAAACAAACATTTAAGAAGATTTATGAAATTTTATCCTGTTGGAAATTGATATATCAATAGGTCAATTTACTCTTTTTCTTGGGATATTTTCTCTGGATGATTCATCCTTTCTCTTTCGATGTCTATTTTGTCCAGTGGTCTTCAGATCCCTTAGCTGGTTGCCTTCATTTTTCCATAAAGAAAAAGACAAAACCCTGCCCCAACCCTGACTTGGAGGAGTTTCTCTTTTAGCAAGTTATATCTGATCAAATGAAAAGTACTTGTTAGTCTTATAAGTTAGTTTAGATTGAGTGGTCATGCTAGTTCATGACTCACCTATTTTAATCTTGTTCAAATCTAGTCTTTATCAATTTTGATGGTATCCATGGCTTTTCTTCTCCTGTGGAAACAAAAGCAAAACCTCTCCACCAATGTACCATACATCCTGGTTTCCATTCTGAGGTCAGCCACATCTTTAGAGTATACAGGCTGATTTAATTCAGTAATTTTTTCTATTATCCAGTGTCTCTCCACAGCTGTTGTTCCTTTCTCATTAGCATTTAGAAAATTCAAAGTCAATAAAGCATTATGTAATCTATTTCTGGGGTTCTTATTACCACTTTCTGTTTATTAACCATATCTTTTAAAGTGTGATTAGATCTTTCTAGAACTGCTTGTCCTGTTGGATTATGTGGTATATCTGTAATATGCTTTATGGTGTAATACACAAGAAACTATTTCATTTTACTGGAGACATGTGCTGGAGCATTGTCAGTCTTAATTTGTAAGGGTATTCCCATGATGGTCATGACTTCTAATAGATGTGTAATTACAGAATCAGCCTTTTCAGAACTCAAAGCAGTTGCCCATTGAAATCCTGAATATATGTTTATTCTGTGGTGTACATATTTTAATTTTCCAAACTCTGCAAAATGAAACACATCCATTTGGCAGATTCGATTTATTTGATTACCCTTTGGGTTACTTCCTGCAGGTAGTGGAGTTTGATTATATAAGAAACAAGTAGGGCATTTTCTTATAATTTCCTTGACTTGTTGCCAATTGATAGAAAAATCCTTTTTCAAACCCTTGCTATTGACATGTTTGTTTTTTTTTTATGAAATTCTGAGGCCTTCAGCACATTTCCTATTAACTGACCAATTTCATCATTAACTTGTGCTAGAGGGCCTGACACTATATGCAATCTGATACGTGTTATATATATGACATGATTCCTATTCCTGATTAGTTCCTGTAATTGTATAAATAAGAAAGTTAATTCTGATTCATCAGGAATAAGTTCAGCAGTTTCATTGTGTAAAACAACTCTTTCTGCATATTGAGGTCAGTAACTATATTAAGAGGTTCTGTAAAAATCCATTAATACCATGAGAATAGCATATAATTCTGACTTCTGGGCAGAATCATAAGGACTTTAAGCCACTTTACTTAAATTTCCTGATTTATAACCTGCCTTTCCTGATTTATTTGCATTAGGATAGAATGTAGGCGCTCCAGAAATTGGTGTTCTCCATACAATGTGAAGAAGGATCCAGTTAGTTCTCTTTATAAACTGAATTCTCTTGCTTTTGGGATATTTGTTGTTAATCTCTCCCCCAAATTGCTGCAAGCTCTTTGACAGTTTTCATTTTCTGCCCATAAGGAGGAAATTTCAGCATTACTAAAAGGTACTACAGTTTCTGCTGGGTCCATTCCTGTCAATTGATGAGTCTTAATTTTCCTTTTAGAATAAGCTCAGAAAT
>CABHPR010128062.1:0-16223 GCA_902168415.1 Peromyscus melanophrys
GTGTGTGTGTGTGTGTGTGTGTGTGTGTGTGTGTGTGTGTGTGTGTGTACTGGGGAGGTGCCCTGGGGTCATTGCTTCTGAAACAGTTAGCACCTGCACTGCACAAAGGGGCACCTGACCCCGGGGAGACAGTGCTGCCAAGATACAGCCGCACTTTTCCATGTGTCTGCCCAGTAACAACCCCACTACCATTCTCTCCACTACCGTGCATCTCTCTACACACGTGCACCACCACAGCTCACACAGTCATAAGTTCCTTACTAAAACCGTTATGCCTTCCACATTTATACCCTGGTGTCAGACAAGTGACTGGCATTTAGGGCATGGTCAGCAAATGACTATTTACTAGTGAGATGGATTGCTGCATTGCTGGCTGATTAAAATAAAAGACATACTAATTAAAACAGCACAACAGGCCATTTGAAAATATGTTCATTTAGTGCTCACTGTGTGTTGCTGAAAATGTGACTGATAACTGGGGCTCTTGTGTTGCCACTAATGACTGTCACTGCATCTGGGGAGAGACCTCAGTCTACTGAGGTAAAGTTCTTGCCATGCAAGCATGAGGACCTGAGTTTGATCCCCAACACCCACATTAAAAAGAAAAAAAGCTGTGTATGGTGTGGTGCATGCTTGTAATCCAACCCTGAAAGGTGAAAATGGGTCGCTCAATCCCTGGGGCTTTCAACATGATCAGTGAGTTCCACGTACCAGTGAGAGATCCTGTCTCAAAAGAAAAAAAAAAAAAAAAAAAAGACACGATGGATGGATCTGGGCCAGCAGGTCATTCTTCAGTGACAGGTTCCTGAGATTCCGGAAGGACCAGAGGATCATAAAGACAGGAAAGTTGGGGTCAGGAGACAGCTATGTCTTATGTCAAGGAAGTTATTAGGAAGTACAGCACCTTGTATACTGTTTGCGGAGGGGGTGGGGGTGGAACACAGCAGACAGCTATTACACAATGGGACGAAGCAAAGTTGCACAAAGGGAATACAGAATAGTTCATGTGTGCCACAAACCACACACTGGCTTTGGGACTGATAACTCCAGTCTCTTGGTTGGGGGGGCGGGGGGGAGTGTCAGGTTCCTAAAAACTGGAAACCTTAACTCATTGGAGGCCCTGGTCTCAGACCAGACCTTGCCGCGCTTGCCCCTGAGCACACAGAATGAGCATTCCCTTTCTCCTTTCATGGGCCTCAGAGGAAAGCCTTGGATCAGCCTGGTTCCAAACAATGAACGGCTCCTGAGGAACAATACCTGAGATTGCCTTCTGCACACCACACGTGCATACACTATTTTTAAAGTAGATACCAAGCATATGTTGGCATTATAATAGACATTTTAGAAGTGACTTGGGGAGAAACAAATGGACAAGGGACCAGAATTAATCATCTCTACATGAAGAAATTTATTGACAAAGATGCTCTGTGGATCAGTGTGAAAAGAAATTCCACAAAAAGGCTATGCATTCGAAAATGAATGAAATTGGATACTTACTTCACATGAACTATGAAGTACTCCACGCTTCATGGTTATTAATTTGAGATTTTATGATCATTGTTAATCATATGTTTAGGATTCAGGAGTCTGCTAGGGTCTTCTTAAAAGCCTTTGTTTTATTTTACTTTTTGATTTTTTTCTTGATATACAGTCATTGAACACAATTATGGAATACAGTGATATTTTGATTGGAGATCAAGTCAGAGCATAGCCATTATCCTTATGACTTTAGTGTCTCCTAAGGGTGCGTTGTGATTGAAGGCTCTGTCTGCAGATGGTAGTGCAGGGAAGTGGTGGAAATGAAGGAGCAGGCCTAGTAAGTCTGGATCCTTGGCAGCATTCCCCTGGAATAGATCAGGGGAGCATAAAGAGATCTCTCTAGTATCTTAGATGGCAGTATAAGCTCCACATATTTTTACTGTGCTGGCTAGATTAAAAAAAAAAAAAAAAAAAAAAAAAAAAAAACCTGCTTGTTCACCCTCGTAGCATGGCAGCTTCCTACTCACAGACAGCAGAAAGATACCTCTGTGACCTCTGACATGGAGTTCATGTCAAATCACAGCAATAGCTTCCCTACCACCTTGTCATACAATGCTATTTCACCCTAACAGTGATAGCCTACCATAGGCATCCCACTCTACCCACATGCAAAAGATACAGATTGTACAGGCCATTTGTACCTTACAGGCTATCTTAGAATTCTGCCTACAGCAAATACTAAGTGAGTATTGGGGATAGCTGAGGATACTCTTGCAGAGGACCTGAATTCAGGTGGCAGCACTCACATCAGCCTCCTCACAACTACCTCTTAACTCCTGACTGGGAGCATCAGATACCCTCTTTTGGTCTCTGGGCAGTTGCACTCACATACACATATCCACACACAGATGCACACAAGTATGTGATTAGAAATAAATCACAGGGGGTGGTGGCTCACACTCTTAATCCCGGCACTTGGAAGACAAAAGCAGGCTGATCTCTGTGGGTTTGAGGCCAGCCTGGTTTACCTAGTGAATTCCAGGCCAACCAGGGATATGGGGTGGGACTCTATCAAAAAAAGAGAAAGAAAATGAAAAAGGAAAGGAAAAAATGAAAGAAACCCCTTTTAAAAAGTTAAGATAGTCATAAGGAACACGATATATATGTGTAATACAGTTGAAATCACTGCAGTAAGCACACCTCCCTGATGCTGTTGTGTTTTCTTGATTGTCTTTTATTTGCCTCAGCCAGTGATGTAGTGATTTATCTCATCAGTAAACAACTGTTTACTGACTAATCTCTAAACACTGATTACTCTTCCAATTCCAGATTACCAATGTTGAAATGCTATTAAAGTTCTCACTGTCTGTGGTGACATGTGTGGCACTTCATAGGTCTCACTCTGTAGCCTGGGCTGGCAGGTGGCTTGGAACCCAAGATATAGTCCAGGTTAGCCACTAACTCATACTGATCCTCCTGCCTCAGCCTTCTGAATTCTGGGGTTTCAGGTGTGAGCCACCATGCCCACTGGTGTCCTGTTTTTGATCAATGTGCCATACTCTTTATCACTCATCTTTAGATTGTAACAATTCTCTCAGTTCACTCCATTATTTATGCAGGAGCAACACAGTGTTGTTTTTGCTCTTTTGGGGGGCCTGCCACCCAGCTCCCAAATAAATCACACGTGGAGGCTTATTCTTAATTGTAAATGCCCAGCCTTAGCTTGGCTTGTTTCTTGCCAGCTTTTCTGAACTTAAATTATCCCATCTACCTTTTGCCTCTGGACTTTTTCCTTTTCTTACTTCTGTATATCTTAACTTTCACTCTTACTCCATGGCTGGCTGGGTGGCTGGGTGGCTGGGTGGCTGGGTGGCTGGGTGGCTGGCCCCTAGTATCCTCCTCTTCTTGTTCTCTTGCTCTTTCTTCTTCTCCTCCCAGACTTCTCCTTCTACTTATTTTCTCTGCCTGCCAGCCCCACCTATCTTTTCTCCTGCCTTAGCTATTGGCCGTTCAGCTCTTTATTAGACCAATCAGGTGTTTTAGACAGGCACAGTAACACAGCTTCACAGAGTTAAACAAATGCAACATAAAACAATGCAACACAGCTTTGCATCATTGAACAAATGTTCCACAGCATAAACAAATGTAGCATCTTAAAATAATATTCTACAACATTTCCCCCTTTTTGTCTAAATACTTGTCTAAATTTATCTAAAGAAATTTTGTTTTAATTTGTCTAAGTATTAGTCTAAATTTTCTTGCTGGGACCCTAAAGATGCTTCATCCACAGACAGCAGGAAGCAGGTTGGAGAATATGACACCGACATTCCCAAGAGGGGTGTGGGAAGCTTTTCATTAATTGGTGGGTCATAAATAGTAAAACTATACACAACAAAAACAGTTATCAAGTAAGAATCACATGTACAATATTCTGTCCATTTGTAGTTAGCATATTTAGAGAAAATAATGCATTATCTACCCTATTTTAGTGAATCCAAAGTTTTACACCTAACTTACTTTCTATCATAACTAAGGAAAATTGCAACTATAAGTATCTAGTCTTCAACTCCAATAGAGACCCAGAAAGATTTAATATTATCTAACAGCAGAGACATTTGGCTGTCTGGACAGCCTCTTAGAGTTCCTCTGCAATGTTGGGACATCTGTCTTCAGCCTACAGGCCCAGAATATCTGGCAAACTTTTTAGTGAAGCAGGAAATTTGAAGGACTGTCCTGCCTTGTATTGACAAAGTTCATCAGTCACTTTCCTCTGTGTCCTGCAGAACATCTGGCAGACTCTTCTGTAAAGCAGGAATTTTGAAGGACTATCCTGCTTTGTTTTGGCAAGATTCCAAAGTCTTTTTCCTGTGTGTCCTGCATCTCCAGTCTGCACACCACATTGTCAGCAATCAAAGGCAAGAGCAGTTTCTTTGCCCAGTGGCTAACCTTGCCACAATGAAAGCAAACTCCATAAGGAGTTTCTTCAATGCCCATCATCTCTGAAGTAAATTGGTGCTGCCAGGAGCAGATGTGTCTCATTGTCATGAAAAATCTTAGGTTAACAAAACATTTAAAATGCCATATTCTATAGATCTTTGAAGTGTTTGAAGACCATTTATCTATCTAAAATATACCTGTTTAACCTAAAAAAATCTAGTGTGACTACAAATTTGATTATTATAGATTTACTACGAATTTCATTTCTTATTTATACATTGCATTTTTAAAGGAACTATATAAGTGCAATACCCCAAACAAGAGTAGAAACACACAGTGTAACAAAATTAGCTTTAAATTTTTATCAATATACCAAAATCCATGCCAATGCAAAATATCTGAGATTAATAGTTGTCCTTTTATCCTATATTCCTATATTCCCCTAATGATAACAAACATCCACTCCCGCCAAGTAACCAAAAGTCTTCCACACCCCTCTTGAGAACGTGGGTGTCTTGTTCTCCAAACTGCTTCCTGCTGTCTGTGAATGAAGCATCTTTAAAATCCCAGAGAGAAAATTTGAGATAATGGCCAAGTCCTGGGAAGACCAGCTATAACCTTTGTTGATATGTATCACCTGTCAAGACTCAAGAGGTCTCCCTTCATCAAGCCTGATCCATATGATCCCTGAAGGAATCCACAACCTCTCCTCTCCTGTGGGAACAAAACTCCAAAGCAGGTGGCTGTGGTTGTTCCTTTGTCTCTCTGATCTTTCAGCATTTACCCCAATACCTGATACCCAGTTTTTTATTATAAGACCATATAGATTACGAGCAACACACCTCCAGTTTATGCAGTGTCTAGAGAGGAAAGCCCAGGATTTATCCATGCCAGGCAAACTTTGTACCAACTGTGGTAGCTTCTCACCCTTCTTATCTTTGATTTTTTGGTGTAATTTTTACTTTAGACTTTGAGTAAAAAAAAAAAAAAAAAAAAAAAAACGAGATTTTTGAGTTACTGAGGTTGGCCCTTAAACTCCTCTTGACCCACCTCTAGAGTAAATGGGGTGTCTTTGATAAAAAGATCAGCTCTCATTTTTTTTGTTTGGTTTGTTTGTTTGTTGTGGAAATAATGGAAATAGAAATAAAGACTGGGATAAAACGAGATACCCTTTTCACCAGCATTCCACATGAACTCCTGAGAGGGAACAATACATCATCAGGAAGAATCTGTGTGAGCCCTGTACTAATTTTCCTGAATGATTCACAGGCTTGATTTCCAACCATGATGATGCTCTATGTAATATAGGTGTGCTCAGGAGAAAAAGAGGGCCTTGTTCATGCATTCCATGGACAGTGAGAGGACCAAGCAGACGCCATAACAGGCTGCTCAGTCTTCTCTCAGAGACCAGGCCTCAAGTTCAGTTTCCTGAGACTGAGCAAGCAGTCTCTGGGAGGGCCATGAGCAAAAGACACAGTCCTTGCAGTAGATCCCTTTCTGCACGTACTCTGACTGCTCAAGGTTCAGCCAGTTGTTTACTGTTTGAGACCCCTCATCAACTTAGAGCTATATGTCTGGGTCAATGTGAAAACCTGGGCCACTGAGTCAGCCCCCACAGTCAGTACATGCTAGGCCAGCCAGCCTCCATGGCAGCTCAAGAACAGAGCCTGGGCCACTGAGTCAGCCCCCACAGTCAGTACATGCTAGGCCAGCCAGCCTCCATGGCAGCTCAAGGACAGGGGCTGGGACTTGTCCAGGCCTGCCCAAAAATAGTAACTGTAACCCCCAACTAACCCTAGCCAATTAAAAGTTACTAACATGATTTTCACTCACATAAACCAATCCTGAGTCTGTTCCTAGGTAGTCTGTAGACGCCAAGCCCCACCTGCTTTAAAAACCCATCCCATTGCTACTCAGGGTCTTTCTTGCTCTGCTGCTGCATCAGATGGATGGAGAGTCCCAAGTTAACTTGTAACAATACAAAGACTCTTTGCTTTTGCATCAGATTCAGTCTCTTAGTGGTCTTTGGGGGACTCTGGGTACAACAGATGACTTCTGAGAAATGAAGTCATTAATATAAACATTATACTTCCCACATTCGAGCCTGGATTGTGTTTTGGAAAGAAAATTAATACTTGTGGCAGTAAACTGTTCTGGTCCATATACAAATCAGGTGGGACACAGAGGCAGCCCTCACTAAAGAAGAGACCAGCATCTAGGCAGAATGATCAGCAAGGGTAGAGGCAGAACCAGCAGGGATCTCTGGGCAAACTCAAGCACTTCTCAGGCAATCCAGGGGCCGAGGAGAAAGCCACATCATTATCTTAGACAAAGCCTGGGTCATGTAGTCACATGGAGTGATTTCTCTTTTCTCTATGTGAGAAGTTTGCCTGAGGAAACTGGGCAGGTCCTGAAGGGTACACACCAGCAGGGTCTCAGGAAGTTAGGGAGTGAGAAGATGAGTTTAGGAACAATAAAGAAAGGGCTAGCCACAGAAGGAACTAGAAACAAAGGTCTGTGAGCTTTACCGGTGTCTGCTTTCCCTCCCGCGCTAACGCTGCAGTGAGGATCCAGGGCTGTGGCTGCAGCTTGGTGGTAGAACACTTGCTGTAGATGAATTGCTAAATGGTCTTATTAAATAAAAAACCCAGAGCCAGATATTGGGGTTAAAACCTGAGAGATCAGAGGAGTAGGGCAAGCCACAAACAAACCTCACCTCACCTACATCTCAGCTTCCAAAAAGATCTACTTCCTGTATACCCACGCCTATATGCCTCTCTGTTCTGCTATCTCATTTGCTCTCTCTGTCCAGCTATATCACTTCCTCTTCCTGCCCAGCTCTGTCACTTCCTGTCTGTCTGTACAGACCTCTATGGTTAGTGCTGGAATTAAAGGCATGTGCCACCACGCCTGGCTCTGGTCCCAGTGTGGCCTTGAACTCACAGAGATCCAGATAGATCCCTGTCTCCCAAATGATAGGATTAAAGGCGTGTGCTACCATTGCCTGACTTCTATGTTTAATATAGTGGCTGGCTTTTTCCTCTGATCCTCAGATAAACTTTATTGGATTGCACAAATAAAAATCACCAGACTTAGCCGGGCGTTGGTGGCGCATGCCTTTAATCCCAGCACTCGGGAGGCAGAGCCAGGCGGATCTCTGTGAGTTCGAGGCCAGCCTGGGCTACCAAGTGAGCTCCAGGAAAGGCGCAAAGCTACACAGAGAAACCTTGTCTCGAAAAAAAAAAAAATCACCAGACTTGCCTAGCATACATCCCTGAGCTGTAACCTCAGCACAGCACAGAAAAGCTGAGGAAGAGACAGCCAGAAGGAGTCACAACTCTCTGCTGTCATAGGCAGTTTTTGTCAATGGGACAAAACCTAGATATATGTGGGAGAGGGAATTTCAACTGAGGAGCTGTGTCCAGCAGATAGGCCTGTTGGTATGTCTGTGGGGGCATTTTCCTTATTGTTGGTTGAGATGGGAGCCCCACAACCCCCACTGTGAGCAGTGCCATCTCTGGGCCTGGGCTGTATAAGAGAGGTAGCTGAGTAAGCCAGGGGAGCAAGCAATTAGCAGTATTCTTCCATGGTTCCTGCCCTGGCTCCCTGGAGGTCTGGGTGTAACCCTCTCCTCCCTAAGTTGATATTGGTCAGTGTTTTATTGCAGCAACAACAAAAAGGAAAAAAAAAAGCAAACTCTTTCAGACAAAGACTCTCTATACTAATTGAGAATGATTTTTTTAGCTGTGGGGTAGAAGCAGCTACTGAACTTGTGTTTGCAGCCCCTTGTTTATTTCTAGAGATGGAGCCATACTCCTCAGAGAGGTGGTCAGTTAAAGTAGGCCTGGGAGGGCCCTTCCCGTCACCGGTGGACTGCTAGGTCCAATCAGGAGGCATTTGAGGAGAGACGGCTTCATACAGACAAGAGTAACAGGGAAAAAGAGAACTTGAGTGGAGGGAATGGCCACGTTAGGTAAGGAGATCTGCATCTATCCCCAACAAAGAGAAAGGCATTAGGAACTGGGAAGGGTCTGTAGTTCAGAGCTCTGAGGAAGGCGAAAAGACAGTGGAGTGTTTGTGGAGGACGATGTTGAGAGGGCTGTTTCTGCACCTGTTGGGGGGAAAAACAAAAACCTGAAAACTGGATTTGACTGCTACACAAAGATAGGACAGACGGCTACAGGGATGAAAAACCGACCTGAGGGGTTTGGGGCAGAACACAAGGAAACAGGAAGCCGCCACGAAGCAAATCAGAAAGGTCAGGTCACTCGTCCACATACTACTTCCTGCAAGACTAACAGAACAACCAGAAGAGGCAAAATGAAGTCTGCAGGGCTGGGAAGATGGCGCAGTCAGTAAAGCGCTTGCCTGTAAGCAAGAAGCCATGAGTTTGATTCCCAGAACCCACCTTAAAAAGCTGGGGGTGCTGAGGTGTGCCTGGAAAGGGAAGACAATCAGACCTCCAGGATCCAGCAGTCTAGACTAACTGGTGAATTCCATAAAAATATGGTGGATGGCCCCTGAAGAACAACATATACATTGACCCACACACACACATACACACACACACACACACACACACACACACACACACACACACACACGCACGCAAGCACAGTTTGCAGAGTCCTGCCTAGCTCATCACAGAGGGTGAAGTAGGGCGGTTCGCCTATAATTACACCGATTGCAGGTATTTACAAAGGGGCTAAGAGACGATAACCATGCCTGTTTGCACCTCTGGCATGGCTCTAAAGGAAAACAGCAGCTTTGTAATGAACGCACATTCCCACCTCCCACACACATCCAGCTCAGCAGGGCATCCAGCTCCCCCAGCTGCCTTTCTGCGCGCTCCATCATCATTTATCAAGGCACCATTAGAGAGTAATCCTTGATTCTTTTCTTTTTCATACCTTTTGTTCAATTAAATTGCCAACCTGTGTCAGTCATAGTCATTAAGTAGCTATTACACACACGCCTCACTAGCCCACACCATTTCCTAGGTGATTATGCTTCACCCTTCTCAATGGTATGTCTGCCTTGAGTTTCATCTCTCTGTAGTCTGGGGATGTTCACATTAAGAGACACAACTGCAGCGGGTGAGAAACTCTTAAAGCCATCCCATTCCCCAGACCTTGATTTAATGGGTTTGTACTGGTAACTGGTAAATCGCCTTGAGACAGAGTCTCCCTGTGTACCTCTGTCTGGCCTAGAACTCACTATCTTGAAGAAGCTGCCCTCAAACTAGAGCAGTCCTGCACCTGCCTCCCAAGTCCTAGCATGAGAAGTACATACCAACACACTCAGAAAGAGCTGCTCAAAAGTAGAATGAGATTCAACAGTCATTGTTTCAATCAGCAATCTAATGTGGAATTATTTATTGCATTATATTTTATATTTTTATTTTCGTTTTATTTTATATTTTTGGTTTTTCAAGACAGGGTTTCTCTGCATGGCGCTGGCTAACCTAGAACGTGCTTTGTAGACCAGGGTAGGCTGGCCTTAAACACAGAGATCCACCTGCCTCTGCCTCCCAAGTGCTGGGATTAAAGGCTTGAGCCACCACTGCCCAGCTGCATTATCATCCTGTGACTTGTGAATCTGCTAATGTTAGTCTAGTACCCCAGTTCCCAATGGTTGTGTCAGTCACGTAGCCAGCCGCCATGCCTGTGATCCTCTGTTTTCTTATTTCATTTGAGACAGGATCTTACTCTGTAGCCCCAGCTGGACAGAACACCTTATGTATCCTAGACTGGTGTTGGAACTCACGACAATCCTCCTTCCTTGACCTGGCAGATGGGGATAGTTCTCCAAGTCACTCTCCCTAAGCTGTAACTATCTCAACCCATTTTTCTAACAGCATTAAGTTACTTGTAATTTCCCGAATAAATGGTAATGTCACTTACCCCTACCTAAGTATATTTTATTATGACCCATGTTTAAAGAAGCCATTCTAACTTTAGCATACTTTAACTACAGTTTTTTAAACAAAATATAGCATTAAAACTTTAAATCATAGCCAGGCGGTGGTGGCGCACGCCTTTAATCCCAGCACTCGGGAGGCAGAGGCAGGTGGATCTCTGTGAGTTCGAGGCCAGCCTGGACTACAGAGTGAGTTCCAGGAAAGTCGCAAAGCTACACAGAGAAACCCTGTCTCGAAAAAAAACAAACAACAACAACAACAAAAAAAACTTTAAATCATTACTTAATACAAAATTTTTTCTGATATTAATTATGTAGAAATGTGAATTCATATGAAAAAGTTTAAGAGACTTCATTAGCTATGTGTGAGTAGGTGAGAGGGTTTTTTATAAATTTGATTATGTTTGTATTTTTCTATACTTGACCTTTTCTACACCAACATATATCACACTTTCAAACAGAAAAATATAAACTATTTGACGATTTTAAACACACCATGTATTACTATATCTGAATTTTCTTGATTCCTGAAGTGTTTGATTAGTTAATGTCATAGTGAGAAATACCAATACCTAGGACTAAAACAGTACGTGAACAAAATTGAATTCTCCCCTTAGCCACTAGATGGCGATCTTTCAACATCTGCTACACAATTTTCTAAGGCCACCCTTGAGGCGATTGTACACCGTTGACACAAATATTTTCATTTTTCAACTAACAAATTATAATGTACTGCTTACATTCAGAAAATTTTTAATGCACAATGGAAAATAGTTGGACTGATTAGAATTCAAATGAACCTTTTATAAACACCCCCTGTTTACTGATACCATGTGAACGACTTCCATCTAATTAGGCCCAGATACCACGTACAATGCAGCAGAAATTCTCTTCACCCTGGAATTCTTCTTCACTTTCATTGTTGACTTAGTCCTTGAGGCTCTCAGGCGATAGCCACAACATGATTACTTAGTCTAACTGGAACAATTCAAGCCTTGGGTCACTGTTACCCTCCTCCTATGCACACAGTTTCCTATTAGGGGTCAAGTTGAGCCAAACTTTCCAGTGTCAGAAGATGGTAGTGAGCAAGTTGTGTATTTGGAAATGTCTTCATGGCACATATCAGCCCACCCCAGTGACACACTTCCTCCAACAAGACCACACCTACTCCAACAAGGCTACACCTCTTAATAGTGCCATTCCCGATGAGCCTATGGGGGCCATTTTTGTTCAAATCATCACAGAAAGATTTTTTAATTTTTAATTTTTTTAGTTATAAATATGTGTGTGTGAGTTAGTATATGCATGAGTGTGAGTACTCACAAGGCCAGAAGAGGGCACCATATCCTGTAGAGCTGGAGTTAAAGGCTGCTGTGAGACCCCTGACTTGGGTGCTGGTTATGCAAGTCTGGTTCTCTAGAAGAGGAGAGAGTGCTCTTAGTTGCTGAGCCATCTCTTCAGCCATCAGAAGGATTTTTAAAAATTGGTATTGCCATTTTCCACAATTTTTGCATCTAGCAGATGATAAGCATTGAAGTCTCAAGTGGTCTCCAGAGCTGGTTTCTCTTTCCAAAGTCTGATTGCTTGTCGACAGTGCTCCTGCTAGGTTCCTGTGGTTGGATGATGCCCCTGGCACTACATTCCACTTGGTAATAGACAAGACTGAGGGATGAGTCAGAGCTGGGAGACTCAGAGATGTTTTTCTGCTATGTCAACTGACCTTTTGCTCTGAAAAAATGTGAGAGGTGTTTCGAGCAGCGGGATCGCAGAGCTGGATACTACATTCCAAGGGTGGCTACTTCAGATCATGGAAGAATATATAAGCACGTAGTGAGTTTTTAAAAGAACTGTCCGTTTTGTATGAGTGTTTTGCCTGCATGTATGTCTGTGCACCATTTTATAGGCCAGAAGAGGGAGGGCATCAGATCCCCTGGAACTGGAGTTACAGACAGTTGTGAGCCCCGATGTGGGCTGAACCCAGGTCCTCTTCAAGAGCAAGTGCTCTCAACCACTGAGCCTACAGCTGCTTCGCATGCTGCAAAGACTGGGATTACAGCAGACACTGGAAATACTATTATTGTGGGAGAGTTAAGGGATGTAATTGTGGCTATAATAAATAATGAAAGTATTACGCCTTCAAGACACTGAGCTGGCTCTCCAGCCCCTAGTGATTTTAAAATATTTTTTCTGATTACAAAATAGATATTCTTTACAATTTTTGGATTACCCAAAAAAGTCCAAGGAAAAGCTGAAATGCCTCATAATTTTCCCAATCTGATAAAGTTTCTTAGAAATGGCTATTTGTTCTCCCTTTCTGCGTTTGTTTGCCCTTTTTTTGTCCTAGGGAACCTACCCCAAAGTGCAGGCTCTACCACTGCTGGGCTACACACCCAGCTCCAATTGTAAGAGCTTGCACTAAATGCGTACAGTATCTCTCCAATCTCATACTTCCCCTGATGGAAATTGTATTGTTTGGAATTTTATTGTTATTGTGAATGATTTTAAAGGCAAGAAAAGATGTTTTTATCTTAAACTAAATGTCAACCTGTATTTAAGAATAAACTGTTTTTGCAAATCAAAGCTTATTTTCTTGTGTTGTGTTTGGAGTTCACATTTTAAATGTTTTATTAGCATCTATTAATTCTATGCATAATACTAGGTTCTGTTATGACAATTTCATACATAAGCATACAGTATTTTAATCACATTCCTCTCCCTTCTCTTGTCTGCTTCCCACTCCAGCTGATCATCTTCCCAACGTCTCATTTCTACTCTTAAAATATTTTAAATTTTATTTATTCATTCATGTCTGTGTGTGTTGTGCATGTGGAGGCCAGAAAAGGGGCTGGGGCTCCTCCTCTGTCACTTGCTGCCTACTCCTTTGAGGCTGTCTCTTTCTTGAACCTGGAATGAACTAGGTGGGAAGCCATCAAGCTCCAAAGACCTATTGTCCTCTGTCACTACAACCCCAGAGCTGTGGTAACAAATGTTTGTGGGGGCTCCCTACTTTTTATGTGGGTTCTAGCATCTGAACATAGGTCCTTATGATCACGGAGCAAGTGTTCTTAACCACTGAGCCATCTTTCCTGCCTGTCCCTTCTATATTCATTGTGTGTGTGTGTGTGTGTGTGTGTGTGTGTGTGTGTCCAATGAGAATCATTAGAGTTGTGTCTTAGTTTCCTTTTTATCTTTGTGATTAAACACCATAACCAAAAGCAACTTGAAGAGGAAAGAATTTGTCTTACATGTTGCAGTTGATAATCAGGGGGAAGCCAAGGCAGGAACTCAAGGCAGGAACTGAAGCAAAGGCCAAAGAGACATGAATGCTGCTTACTGGCTTGCTCTTCATGGCTTGTTCAGTTTGCTTTCTTATGCAGTCCAGGACCACCTGCCCAGGGACTGCACAAAATGGTGTGGGCCCTTCCATCAGTGTTACAGCTCTGGAGGCTGGAGGTATCCTGACTTGTTGGGAAGCCAGGCTATACCTGAAGCTGCAATAGGACAGCTCAGCTCTGGAGGGAGAGGTATCTTGACTTGTTGGGAAGCCAGGCGATACCTGAAGCTGCGGTGCAGTGGGGGATGGTCTCCTCACAGAATATAGCAACCCTGCTCCTCTCCTAGAGAAGGCCATTACAGCTGAGTTTTGGTCCGTCTCCCCCTAAAGGGGGCTTCCCAGCAGAGCTCTGCTGCTTCTTCTCTCTTCTTCTGCTTCACTCTGCTAAAGGGGAAACCCCTGCAGAAATGTAGCAATCCTCCGGCTCCAGGGAAAAGTTGTTACTTTTTCTGCTCAGCTTTGCTCAGCCCGGCCAAGGGAAGGTTTTTTCTGCTCTGTCCCCATAACGGAAGTCTCATTAAGGTTCTTCTGTTCTGCTGGCGAATTAAGATCTTCACCCAAGACTCTTTTAAGAAAGAGATTTATCTGGGAAGGAGTAGTCCAGGAGAGTGGTTGCCCCCGTCAGGGTGAGAAACTACAGCCAACAACTGAACAGGCAGAGGGGCTTACATAGGGCTTCTTAGGGGCAGAGTTTCTCCAGGGAGAAGTTTTCCTGCTCAGGGATTGGTTGGTTTTGTTGGTCAGAGGCAGAGTTGGTTCCAGTTTCAGGGCCAAATTGTGTTTCTTTCACTGGCCCTTTTTAGCCTTTGGCTCTAGTTTTAGGGCCAAGGTATGTTTCTTTAGTTCTGGTTTCAGGGTTAGGGTATGTTTCTTAGGTTCTGGGTTCAGGACTAAAATGTTTCTTTCACTGGTTTGGGTTTCAGGGCAAGGATGGGTTTCTTTCACTAACTCTGGTCTCAGGGCCAGGGTGCATTTCTTTGGCTGGCCCCTTTTCCCTACACGTTCCAAATCAATCATTCATCAAGAAAGTTGCCTACAGGCCAGTCTAATGAAGCATTCTCTCAATTGAGGTTCCCTCTTTCCAGATGACCCTGGCCTCTGTCAAGCCGACAAACCCAACCTGCACAAGCTGCTTACATGGGTGTGGATGGCGGTGGGCTTACAGAGACGGGCACCTTACCTGTGGTTACACCACTAAAGAAAATGTCTCTTAGGGTTCACATTCTAACAATCTGTGTGAATGGAGCTACAGCTGGTTCTTTTTTAAATGGTGGCTGCCTTTTAAGCCATAGCTGTCTGAATCAGCAACTGCAACTCCGCAGCTACCAGCCGCGGTTAGGCCGCAAGCTCCACAAGCAGAGGGAAATGTGTTCCTTCCGGCTCTCACAAAGCTACCAAGGGAACTTAGCTAAACCTCTGTCGCTCTAAAGAACTCAAGATTCAAAGGTGAAGGTGGAATCCTGCTCTTTAGAAGCTGAATAGCAAGTAGCTCACCTCCTCTCCTTGCTCACATCCTCCAAAAAGCCGAAGTGCGGCTCCTGGGCCCTCCTTAAAAACCCTTTCTTACCTGGCTCCTCCCTACCACTTCCTGTCTTCTAGTTGCTGACGCAGCCTCCTGAGCGCAGGTGAATTTTATTTAATCAAACACCTCTTTGCATCATTAAACAAGTGTTCCAGAGTATAAACAAAAGTAACACATCTTGAAATAGTATTCTACAACACAGAGGCACTCAGAGGCACTACTATGTAGCTACTCACAAACTCATCTTTGCTGGGGAAACTGAAATTCCTGAGGCTGTTCTTGTCCTCCGTGAGTTAGTGATCTTGGTTCCTGCACAGCCCCTGCAGGGAGCCCCCAGTGTTTTTGCCTCCGGCACCACTCTATGAGGACAGGTGTCGGTGTCTATCCTCTGTATGTAGAAATAGAAAGAAGCAGAGAAGCAGAAGACAAAATTTTACAACAAGCTGAGAAATACGGCTTCATTGCTCACGGAATTAAGTGACCACCTCCATCCATGAATACATGTCAGAGCATAACTAACTTTAAAATAAGATTAGATGTCAATAGTCAACATGAATGCTGTTTGCATTCTATTCATAATGATTTATTCACCTATTCAAACAAACAAACTTGAAAATGATACCATCTGTGCCTTTAATTGCTACATGGTATAAAAATAGCACGGATTTAAAAATAACAGGAGAGACTATAGATTTCTTTTTAAACCATTTCAGTTCCTTTATGAGTCAGACAGTGGAGCCCTGTGGGATGAGGAGATCAAGCCTTGCCTTGACCTAGGTGGAGGATTCAGAGAAACAGACACTTACACTATGTTGATAGATCAACTTATTAAGTGCTACTGCACACGGGGCAGTGTTTTGGAGACCCCGGAGAGTGAACAAAACAGAAAATTCTGTCGTCGTTCTTACATTTCAAGAGGGTAGACAGTGGGGAAATCTGTGCTTACATAGTATGTATGGTCTGGCATATGGTTGTGAGTGCGATGGAGAAAAATGATGACCGCAAGGCCTCCTACTGATGTGCTCACATTTC
>CABHPR010128063.1:0-26392 GCA_902168415.1 Peromyscus melanophrys
TGGTGGGCTGTGCTCTGCTGGGGTGGAATTCAGCCTAAAGCAAGGCTGGGGTGCAGACCACGGGGGCCTGAGTGAGCTGGCCTTGGGGCTTCCTATGGTACTCAGCAGTTACCTGACCACAGCTCCTACCACCTTTCAGGCCCATGAAGCAGTCATCCATGGCCACCACCCAGCCCCTGAAGAAAACCTCCAAGTGCTGGCTGCCTTGAGACTCCAGTACCTGCAGGGGGATTACACCCTGCACACCTCAGTGCCACCCCTCGAGGAGGTTTACTCTCTGCAGAGACTCAAAGCTCGCATCAGTCAGTCGACCAAAACCTTCACCCCGTACGAACGCCTGGAGAAGAGGCGGACCAGCTTCCTGGAGGGAACACTGAGGCGCAGCTTCCGGACCGGGGCGGTGGTCCGGCAGAAAGTGGAGGAGGAGCAGATGTTGGACATGTGGATTAAGGAAGAAGTCGGCTCTGCTCGAGCCAGTATCATTGACAAATGGAAGAAATTGCAGGGAATGAACCAGGAACAAGCCATGGCCAAGTATATGGCCTTGATCAAGGAGTGGCCTGGCTATGGATCAACACTCTTTGATGTGGAGGTAAGAGCAGGTTGCTGTAATGTCCCATTGTGAGCAGACAGGTGCTGTGTCCTGACCGCACTGGTCGGAACCTGAACCTCGCCAGGTTCATTGGGGTGGGAGGGGGTCGACAAGAGGGATCTGGCTCTGTGCCCTCTGGTTCTTACCATTAACATCCTCATCTCCCTAAGGTTTTTTGTTTTGATTTATCTTCTTGTTTTTAACTTTATTCATGTGTTTATTTAGTGTGTGTGTGTGTGTGTGTGTGTGTGTAGCACGCGTGGATGAGGATAACTTAGAAGTCAGTTCTGTCCTTCCACTGTGTGAGCTCCAGGGATTGAACTGAGGTAGTCAAGCCTGGAGGCAAGCTCCGTTACCCACTGAGCCGCTGCTGTCCCCCCAAAGGTTTTTCTCTTCCTTTGTAGCGAATGTTTCTATAATAGGATCCCCATTGGGATGCCCTCCGTCTGTGTGTTTGGCTGGCTGGCTGGCTGGCTCGCTGGATTTCTGTTGTTGAGGTAGATTAGCATCTAGCCCAGCTGGCTTCCAGCTTGCTCTGTAGCTGAAGATGACCTTGAACTTCTTTCTCCACTCCCAAGTGCCGGGATTACAAGACTACCACACCAGGCCTTAAATGTCTCTCGTTTTAAATAATGTACACTTTTTTTTTAAATTTTAGCTATTGGTCTAATTTTTAAAATACTTATTAAAATCTGCATTTTTTAAATTCTTGTTTTTAGACTTACATGCACACTTAGAAACTTTATACAAGTACTCCTTATCCAAAATACTTGAAAATTTCTCCAATTAACAGTTTTCCGATTTTAGAATTTTCACACCAACTTTATACTAGAGCATCCCTGGTCTGATTATCCAAAATTTGAAATATTTCAAGTGACGTTCACCCCATCTCCCCACCCATATTTTTCCAGACAGGGTCTCACTAAGTAATTCTGGCTGGCCTGGCCCTAACACAGTGAACCAGGCTTGCCTCAGACTGGCAGAGATTACCTCCCAAGAGCTGAGATAGAAGGCAAAATCCAACTTCTTTTTGTTGTTGTTGTTTTTGGTTTTTCAAGACAGGGTTTCTCTCTATGTAGCCTTAGCTGTCATGGAACTCACTGTGTAGCCCAGGCTGGCCTTGAACTCGGATTCACCTGCCTCTGCCTCCCAAGTGCTGGGATTAAAGGTGTGCGCCACCCCTGCCTGGCAACAAAATCCAACTTTTAAAAAATATGTTTACTTTTTCTTTTGTATTCTGGGGATGAAACCCAGGGCCTTGTGCATACAAGGCAAGTACTCCACCACCAAGCTGCATCCCTCGTGGCCGCTCTAAATACTTTGTACTTCAAGTTAGCGCTCAATGATGTTGCAGGTCTCAAAACATTTCCAGGCCGGGCGGTGGTGGCGCACGCCTTTAATCCCAGCACTCAGGAGGTAGAGCCAGGTGGATCTCCGTGAGTTCGAGGCCAGCCTGGTCTCCAAAGCGGGTTCCAGGAAAGGCGCAAAGCTACACAGAGAAACCCTGTCTCGAAAAATAAAAAAAATAAAAATAAAAATAAAAAAAATTTCCGATTGCAGATAAACAGGTCAGAGATGCTGAGCGTGCGCTTGCTTTGTCTGTCCCCCCTGATGTCTGCTGGAAGGAACAGCACCTTAGAAAGTGGAATTGACCACTGCCTCACCCAGTACTCACCCCTGAGCTCCTCATTTAAGACCGCTGACTGAAAGGAGATGTAACCAGCAGTGCAGAGCAGAGGGATGCTTGTCAAACTGGCCCTGCGTGTCAGATCCTACCACCTCCATTGTGTATTTCCTTTGCAGATGTGGAGGGTTTAGTCAGTGCCAGAGACCACAAGGCCTGCAAAGCCTGAGACATGGCCTCCCTCTAAACGGGCAAGTTTCCCAGCCCCCCCCCCCCCCCCCCACACACACACACACACAGATGAGCTTCTGGATTTCTTTTAAAGATGTATTTATTATGTGTAGTGTTCTGCCTGCATGTATGCCTGCAGGCCAGAAGAGGGCACCAGATCTCATTACAGATGGTTGTGAGCCACCATGTGGTTGCTGGGAATTGAACTCAGAACCTTTGGAAGAGCAGCCAGTTAAGAGCACTGGGTTATGTTTGTTCTGATGCAGCAGTCCTCAGCCTGTGGGTCATGACCCCTTTGGGGATCAAACAGCCCTTTCACAGGGGTCGCCTAAGATCATCGGAAAACATGGATGTTTACATTAATTCATAACAGTAGGAAAATTAGTTATGAAGCAGGAACAAAAATGATTTTATGGCTGGCGGTCACCATAACATGAGGAACTGTATTAAAGGGTCGCAGCATTAGGAAGGTTGAGAACCACTGTCTGATTTATAAATAAGGCGCTTTGTGCCCTATACGTGCTCTCTTCTGTGTACGTGAATCTACAGCACCCGATTATGCTCTGGTTCCTGTCATTCCAGTGTTGATATTTCTACACACGATCCTGTTCTCCTCCCATCGCTCTGTGCGAGCAAGTCTGAGGTTAGGGCCAGTGAACTGAGCACATCGCCGCTTCTTGTGGAGAGACGTCAACGCACAATGATTGGGAGAATTTGTCCCTCTGGCCCTAAATAAACCAGTCCAGACAGGATGGGGACAGACCTAGAAACAGAAGAACAGAGTTGTCTTGCCCAGAGTGGCTGGCTGTTCTGTTCGGTTGCTGGCCCAGCCTGTGTGTTCCTTGTTTTCTTCTGTGAGGCTGATTCCAGTGCCTCTAATAGAAGAGCTATGGTTTTCTGCAAATCCTAAAGTTGGTTACCCAGTCAAAAATTAATCAGGGTGTGCACTGCGGTACAATCTCTCCTGTTTCTATGCTGGCGTGTTGACTTTGGTCAGTATCGCCTGCCAAGCATTGGCCTCAGTGCCTGCCTTGTGGCTTCTAGGATGTGTTCTGGCCTTCCTTAGCCAATGTCTGCTCACACTGACTCCCTTGCCCCTGCAGTGCAAGGAAGGCGGCTTTCCCCAGGAACTCTGGCTGGGCGTCAGCGCCGACGCCGTGTCGGTCTACAAGCGTGGAGAGGGCAAACCGTTAGAAGTCTTCCAGTATGAGCACATCCTCTCTTTCGGGGCACCGCTGGCCAACACCTACAAGATTGTGGTCGATGAGCGGGAACTGCTCTTTGAAACGAGTGAGGTAAGAGGCAGTGGCAAGGTAGACAGGATTCCTTCAGGGTCTCGGTGAAAGGGGAGAGCAGCGCCCCATCTCCTGGCCGCTTTGACTGAGTCTCTTCCTTTGAAGAGACTCACTCCAGGTTTCTTATATATGGAACACATGTATGGTGGGCCATTCCTCCACTGAAACCAAAGTCAGATAGCTCCAAATTTCCCTTGTCTGTACAGTACAGAATTTTGTTTCTTTTGGAAGTGGATCAGGAAGGGAAGTGACCCAGTGACGAAACATACTGTTGGCAGTGACACCTTGCAGAGAATAGGAGATTAAAGCAAAGAACCATAGCAGTAGTCAGACTCCACTCTAGAAGCTGGAAGAGATGGCTCAGCAGCTAAGAGCACTTGTTGCTTTCGCAGAGCACCCTGGTTCAACCCCAGCACCACACGGTGGTCCACAACCATCTCCTCAGGCACCGGTCACACACGTGGTGCGCAAACATGCATGCAAGTAAAACAGTGCTGCACAAACATGCATGCAAGCAAAACAGTGCTGCACAAACATGCATGCAGGCAAAACAGCAAAACAGTGGTGCATAAACATGCATGCAAGTAAAACACTCAGAGAGAGAGAGACTGTACTCCAGTGGCATCCACAGAACAGGGGAACCTGAGAGGCCTCCTATCTGGCCATAGTCAATGGATCACAAAATCATACTCAAAAAAGCCACTGAATACATGTGCTAGCAACTCCAAACTTGAGCAACTGTAATAATAAAAGAAGAAGCCACCTGAGACCTCCACAAAGGGTGCTGCTACCAGGAAGGGGTGGTAAAGGGGAATGAATTGTTTGCTGCCTACGATGGTGGGTAGGAGGGCATTTGAGGTGCTGGGGGAAGGGAGGTGAAGAGTGGGGTTTAATGGGTTGTTGAGGAAAGTATTCAGAGAGAGGAAAGGGCTCCAGACTTTGTGACAGTGGAGGATCCTCTTGCTGGGGTGTGGCATTTAGTTGAACCTCATGGAAGGTGGGAACCTACCATGAAATCTGGGATTGTGTAAAACACACTACGACAATGACTTTACCAATATCAGTATGGGATGAGATTGGAAGAGCAGAAGGAGAAATAGAAACCTATTAGGATGCCGTTGTATCCCAGCACTCGGGAGACAGAGGCAGGAGGATCTCTGTGAGATCGAGGCCAGCCTGGGCTACAGAGTGAGTTCCAGGAAAGGCACAAAACTACACAGAGAAACCCTATCTCGAAAAAAAAACAAAAACAAAAACAAAAACAAAAACAAAAAAGATGCCTTTGTATGGTCCAGGCTGAGAGGACAGATTGGCCAGAGAAGGGGAGAGAGGGATGGTGGCATCGTTGGAAGATGCTAGAGAAGGAGCCTAGCTTGGGAGAATGTCTCTTTTGCAATGGAAGTGGGCTGGGCATCTGTAGCTGGCCATAGCTCTATCCTGACCCCCAAGGCTCCCTTCTGTTTCTTCAGCTGCTTCCAAATGAACAGATGGAATTAGCTACTGCGGCCTATAAAGGCTGATGTGGTCTCCAAATTTCACCATTTTCAGTGAGGCCAGCAGTCCGAATCCTAATGCTACAAACTGGTGTACTAGTGATGTACTAATGTCCAAAGGCAGACGACATGCCTCAAATAAAATCACTTGTTTTCTGTGCAGGAGCCACCAGGTGGTGCATGCTGTATTTAGAAAAGCTCAGCTTCACTCCCTCTGGCTAGGAATGGTCAGTTCAACTCTTGTCTCTCTGTGAGTCTGGAGCCCGGACTTAGCATAGGAAGAAATTACTGGTTCTTGCATGGAGGACTGTCAGAAGATGTCTGCTTAGCTAGGTTCTTAGACCTGGTAGAGACTAGTGACCATGTGTGGGTTCTGCTCTTCCCGGCAGGTGGTAGATGTGGCCAAACTCATGAAAGCCTACATCAGCATGATTGTGAAGAAGCGCTACAGCACCACACGCTCCGTGAGCAGCCAGGGCAGCTCCAGGTGAAGGCGAGCAAGCCATGTGTCTTTCAGGTCTGAATGTGCCACTCTCCGCCTAGGCCAGTGCCAGGTCCTGACCCAGCTTTGGAAACACAGCTGCCCAGGCTTTTGGAAACCAGTCATCAGTGGGAGGAGTTTCCGGGATTCCTTTCACCCCATCAACTTCAGTGATCACGTCTTAAGCTGTCCACCTTAACAGTCTGCACAATTTCTAAAGCTTTAGTACTCATAGATACTTGCCTTAAAAAAAGAAAGGGGAGAAAACCACGCTGCCACCAAAGCAGCCAGAAGTGCCTTAACTTGCAGAATCGACCCTAATCGACCTTAACTGTGCTACTGAGGGGAAGCACTTTCTCCTTCTGGGGGAATTTGCAGAGCTTGGAAACAGGGCATCGATCCATTGATTATGCACTAACCTCCCAGCCTGATTTCCTGACTGTGAGGGAAGGTGAGGGAGTGGGGAGGGGAGACAGAGCGGAAGGGGACAGTGTGCTGTAGTCGGAGCGCTGCTGGCAGCCTTCCTCACGGACGTGTATTAACATTTGGCTTTGTTTCATTTAAGTGTCTGTGCTTGCCCGTGCATGCATACGTTCATACACTCAACACTTTAATCATTGTTTCGTGCGCATTAAACACAAAGGGAAGAGGATGTGCAATGGTGTAAACAGTCTGTCTGTATATTTTAATAGTTCAGAGTTTTAGTCTCCAAGGTGGTTTTATTCACAGATCAGAATTCTGGATGTTCCTGTCTTTGCTGTATTTTGGAAAGAGACACTTTGACTCAGTTTCGTTTTACATGTAGCAAGGGCTGCGACCTGTGACTGCTGTATTACTAACAGGTCCGCAGCCCACAAGGATAACTGTATTTATAAACAAACCACTCTTCAACTGCTGGTCCCCTCGTGCTGGTTTTAGAGCCACATGAAGTTGTTTTGGAGTCGTTGATTTCTAAAAGTTAAAAATTCTGTTGTTTTCTTTGAAGGGTAGCTTTGTGTCAGCATTCTAGATTGCAGACACAGCCATGTTGAAAATGGGGGGAAGCTACTGTGTCCCAACGCTGTAACCCTCAAGCAGACCTCCAAAGGACCCTGACATGAATACTAAAGCCAAGACTTTAATGAAATCCACACCGTATTTCGTCCCTAGTTCATATGGTGGCCTGAACACAGCGCCTGTAAATAACAGCATTTATGACCGGAAGAAAAAGAATCTGGACTTGGGCTTTTATTTTTATATGGAAAAATTATAAAGGTGGGCCAGATGAGTCTACTCACGAAGAAGAATTAAATTTGCCTTATCCCTTACAGACAGCTATGTGAAAGTGGTGTTTGTTGGCTCACAAAGTCTGACAATAAAAGATATTAGTTAACATGCTGTGTTTGCTTTACTTAGTTCTAAATAACTGTGTGTGTGGGGGGGGGGGTTACTTTTGCATATTTGCTTTTAGTTTTTTTAAAATTTACTCTATCAAGTTACATAAGGCCGTTGTTATAACAACATTTAATATACACAAGTCTGTATCCTATCACTTGTGTGTGTGCTGCTCTATCCACAATAATAAGGACATGGAACCAACCTAGCTGTCCACCAACAGATGAGTGGACAGCAAAACTGCAGCAGGTGTACACAAAGGAACTTGATTCAGCCATAAAGTTAAATAAAATTTGTGAAAAAAAAGTCCATAGAACACAGGCTCATAGACATAAGCCCAGCAGCGTGTTCCCTCTGACATGTACATCCTAGCTTCTGATTTTTATAGATGTGTACTTATGTAGATAGATATGAGAGGAGGCAAAACAAAACAGAAAGGAGCCCACAAGAAAGGGGGAAAGGAAGAGGACAGATGTGGGAAGACTTGAAAAGGTCGTGCAAGTGGTGAGAGGTGTCGTCGGGAGTCAACTAAATTAGCATAGAAAAAAACATGATATTTTCAAGGTGTAGAATCCATTACTAGATCCTCTTTTTTACGTGTGTGTGTGTGTGTGTGTGTGTGTGTGTGTGTGTATACATGGACCACAGCACAAGTGTGGAGATCAGAGGACAACCTGTGGGCATTGCTGTAGTTGGAAGTTTATCTGTGTCCTACCTGGCCCCACAGTTGGGACACATCTCTCCCACCCACGTCCCCAGCCTCTTGGTCCCAAGTAAACACACAGAGACTTATATTACTTATAAACTGTGTGGACTATGGGTCAGGCTCCTTGCTAGCTAGCTCTTATAACTCAACTCAACCCATTTCTATTAATCTATATTTTGCCACGTGGCTATGGCATTACTGGTCTGCGGGCATCTTGTTGCTCCTTGGGCACTGGGCTGGTGACTCCCCCGACTCTGCCCTTCTTTCTGTCTCTGCTTGGGTTTCCCACCTGGCTGTAAGCTTTCTTGCCATAGGCCAAAACAGCTTTCTTTATTATCCAATGGGAGCCACATATATTCACAGCATACAGAAAGACATCCCATAGCACATTGCATCTCTCCTTTCACAGGTGGGTCCTAGGGGTTTCATTCTGATCGTCAATTCTGGAGGCAATGCCCTTACCCGATGCACTACTTCACCAGCCCTGTTCCTAGCTTTTATTTTCCAAGGACACATCTCATCTCTGAGTAATAAACAGTATCTGTGCTAGAGTTGATCAATTGGCTACGTAAGCAGGATCTATGAATACCAATAAACCTGGGCATTTGCTTGGTGGATGCCTGTTGCTAAATTATTCTTATCATCCCCTCATGGAATAAAAAGATAATTTTAAAAATTAAATTAATAATGCCTAGAAGTCTGATCTCTTACAGATTCATGGTATGGCTTCACACTGAAGAAATTTAACTGGCCTTCTAGTTAGAAAAGGAAAACCCCAAAGTTCAACACCATAACAAATTAATTAATCATAATTTAAGTGTGTGCTGTTACATTACTGTTTGGATTTTTAAAAAAGCAAAACATCAACACTACTTCAGCAGAATTTGCAAAGGAAACAAATTATGTTAAGCTACTTAGAGCCTAGCTGAAAACACAATATCTAAACATAATAAGACAATTGTGACAGCCAAAGTCTGTGGGCCATCTGCGTATGTGCTGAAGGGTTCTGGAAGGAAGAGTGTGATGAGGAAAGTCAGAGAACTTTGAGCCAAAAAGATGCAGATCTGTGATACTGACTGTGAAGATGGACCAGTACAGTGGAACAAGGATCTAGAAAATTCACAAGACAAGCACAGCCAGGATAACTAAGGTGATTCCTTCACTCACTTCTTGGTGTCCTTCATTCCATTGTCTCTTTTTGATGTGTTCACCACATATGTGTCAGGCTTAGTACCAAACACATCATCATCTGTCATCACAGAGGCCACAACGCAAGTTCTGATTTAGAGTGAGGGATACTGAGGTTTAGAAATGAAACTATTTAACTTGCTGTAAGTTAGCTTTGCTGTATAACAAATCATGCCCAACATCAATGGCTGTATTAATTGCTCTTTGAATTCTTGTGACAAAAGGTTTATTCTGGTTCATAGTTTGGAGGTATAATTCATCATGATGGGGAAAATGCATGGTGCTAGAGCATGAGGCTTGATCACATGATATCTATAGTCAGTAGGCAGAGAGAGATAAATGTTGATGCTCAGCTAGTTTTTTTTTTTTTTTTAATACAGTCCGGTATTACAGGCCAAGGAGTGTTATCCTCTATATATAGTGTTGGTCTTCCCACCTCAATTAACCTAATCAAGAAAGTCCTTCACTGACATGCCCAGATGCTGTCAAACTGACAATCAATATCAAACCCTCACACTGGCTAAAGTAAACATCAGTTGTCCTCAACCTTCCTAATGCTGTGGCCCTTTAATACAATTTCTCTTGTTGTGGTGACCCCCACCCATAAAATTACTTTTGTTGTTACTTCATAACTGATTTTGCTGCTGTTATGAACCTTAGTGTAAATATCATGTTTTCAGTGGTCTTAGTCTACCCCTATGTAAGGGTCGTTCTGCCCCCAAGGTTGAGACCCATAAGTTAAGAACCATTACTCTAGAGGTTGTTGTTGTTGTTGTTGGTTTTTTTTTTTTTTTTTTTTTTTTTTTGTTTTTTTTTTTTTTTTGGTTTTTCGAGACAGGGTTTCTCTATGTAGCTTTGCGCCTTTCCTGGCACTCACTTGGTAGCCCAGGCTGGCCTCGAACTCACAGAGATCCTCCTGGCTCTGCCTCTCAAGTGCTGGGATTAAAGGTGTGCGCCACCAACGCCCGGCTACTCTAGAGGTTGTTAATGAGAGCTGGGCCACCTCATGTCTCTTCAGTAAACTCCCAGTAAAAGTGGGTCTTTTTTGCCAGGCAGTGGTGGCGCACGCCTTTAATCCCAGCACTCAAGAGGCAGAGCCAGGCGGATCTCTGTGAGTTCAAGGCCAGCCTGGTCTACAGAGCGAGATCCACGTGGGCCCATGTGCACATGTGCAGGGGAGTCCTTAAAAGGTGGATCCCATGTACCCTCCCCCTCCTCCTCACGTGTCTTTCCAGCAGGCCTGATCATACCCTGTCCTTTCCTCTTCCTAATAGAACTCTTGATCGTGGGGTTTTGTTGTGTTTCGTGGCTTTACCTCGCAGGATAAGAGCGCCACATAAAACCCACAACTATGAAATCAAAATCCATTTTTCCCCTGGAGATCTTGGGGTTTTAAGTGTTTTTGGTGACCTGAGAGCAGTGTCCTTCCCCTTATTTTGTGTAAGATGGATTAAACAAAGCAAGGGGAATGGATATGACCACAGCTTCCGGTAAACATTTGTTTATGGTGGCAGAGGGCACTGTGGCAGGGTCCTTGCTGTTGTTCCCTTTTGGGGACAGGGCCAAGTAGGCACAGAGTCAATGACACAGACTCCGGGAGAATGCCAAATCAGCAAGCTCAGTTTATTCAGGAAGAGGCAAGCCTTATATACCCTCCACCCCACCCTGGAGGAGGTCTGATGAATATGCATTTGCTGGTGTGACATGGCTGCCTCTCATTGGTCCAGGTCATCTTCAGATCATGTTTCAGCTGCTGTTGCTAAGGCCCTTAGGAAGACCCAAGCTGGCTCTCAGAAAGTGTCTTATTACTGATTTGGGCCAGCTGGCCCTCAAGCCTGTTAGGGATGAGTCATTCCACAGAGTGTGGCCCCCTTCCCTAGTTTTGAGTTGACCAATTTAAAGAAAGAAAGGGGCACTAACAGGCCCATCGCTTCAGGTAAAGGTCGTCAGGACTGGCTTTGAACCTATCTGACCAACCTGGACCAATCAGCTAGACGGGTGACCCTGCTGGCAAGAGAAAAAGCCTACAACTTTTGTCTCAGGTCAGGAAAGTGAGGAAGAAGCCAGAAGTTATTAAATACCTGTGGCACCCTGTCTGTCTGCCTGTCTTGGATGTGTCTAACTCCTAGTCCCCTCAGTGTCATGAAAAAAAAAAAAAACCAACTTATAGAAGAGTTTACTTGGGCTTAGGGTTCCCGGGGGAGAGCCTAGTGGCTGGGGAGTCATGGTGGCAGGCAGCTGGAGCAGGAAGCCGAGAGCTCACGTCTTCAACCAAACATAAAGCAAAGAAAGTGAATTGGAAGGGGGGCAAGACCACAAACTCTCAAAGCCTGCTCCTAGCAAACCCCTTCCTTCAGCAAGGCAGAACCTCCCAGCTTTGTGAGAGCCCAAGTTACATTTTAAGTTTTAATTACTATGCTTAAGAGATCCAAGAAATAAAAATGTCTCTAGTCTGCCGGCCCCTTGCCCAAGGACAGATTGTTCCTGAAATGCTGGAGGCTATTGTTTGTAAGAGATAATAAGCCACGTTTCTACTCCCCTAAAGAAGTTTGTTTGACCAATCAGCACCGGATGTGCTTGATCACACATGGGCAGTAACTATGTCAGGATGTACTCTTACCCCTGATTGGATGTAGGCAGGAGGTATGCAGGCAGGAAGTACATCAGGATGTATGCTTGCCCCTGATTGGACCTTGTGGGAAATGCAGTGAATTATGGGTTTTGCCTTCTTAAGCCCCTGCATAACGTGACTCAGGGCCATTTCCTGGGAACCCAGGTATGGACCTGGCCAGAGCCCATTCATCTGGCCAGTATCTAATTAAAGCTTGCTTCAAATTTGGCTTTAAACTGTGGTAGGAGTCTTATTCGCAACCAGTGGGATTAACACACCACCATTTGAGGACCAAGTGTTCAATAGCTGAGCCTATGGGGTACATTTCTCATGTAAACTACCACGCTCCCCTAAGTCCCTGTTGATCAGTGTTTTTATCGCAGTTTTTAGTGCAGCCACGGAATGGAAGCTCGGATGCTGTCTTCCTGGCTCTGCTATAGAGACTTTCCTCTCATGAATAATCCATCCAGTCACCTGCTTCTTGGTTCTTTTATCTCTTTCATCTTCCAAATTCTAGTTTCTGCTCCCAAATCACTCCATTCCCACCTCTCCCAAACTCATTCACCTGAATGATACTTCTCCAATGATTACTTCTCCAACCCCCACTTTTACCTCCTTCAATGTCCATGGCCTTCTCCTTTCCCAGTTCAGAATCGCAGTAACTTTTATTTTTATGTACTTCCAGCTCCTACTTCATCCCTTCCTCCCCCTGTATTGGAGTAATTCCACCCACAGACCAAACCATCTCTCCAAGTTCATAAGCGATGGTTAATTTCATGTGTCAGCTTCACTGAGCCCCAGGAGGCCCGGAGAGCTAGCTAAACATGACTTCTGGGTGTGTCTGGAAGGGAGTTTCCAGAGGAGATTAGCACTTGAATTGGTGGCTGAGGAGAGCAGATGGTTCTCCCAAGTGGACTGCCCAGTCTGCGGAGGGCCTGCAAAGAGCAGAAAACAGAGGCAACTTGAGGTCACTCTGCCTGACTAAGCAGAGTCATTGGTATTCTGCCTTTAGAGCCTTTGAGACTCAGACCTTGAAACCCACCCAGCCCGTGTATGGATCACTGCTCTCCAGATCTCAGACCCTGAACCTGTACTGCTGCCTTTCCTGAGTCTACAGCTTGGAGACAACAGCTTGCAAGATTGTTCAGCCTTTGTAACTATAATAAGCAATACATTTATTTCCAGTTGTGCACATATACACAGGTCATTTTGGTTCTGGTTGTCTGGACAGCACTAACACTCTGTAGGTGAGCCGTCGAAGGTTGCTAGAGAAACAGACATGATGGTTCACTTTCCTTTTTCTCTTCCTTCCTTCCTTTCTTTCTTTGAAACAGGGTCCGGTGGTTTCTCCAGTACTTATTTGAAAGCCAATCTTACCTTTATGAGTCTTACCCTCCCATCCACTCTGTCTGCCATGGCCTTGCCTCCTGACTGTCACATGACTATCAGTATTACTTTATTTAAGTCTCTACTCAGAACATCACTCCCCTGACCACTCTACCTCTCTTTCAATGCAATGGTCCATCCTTTTGCTGCACTGTGGTCTCCTTCATTGCACTTAACATGTATTAGATTGTTAACAGACCCTAAGGAATTCCAGGTTGTTGTGCTGTCCACTTCTACACTGAGCTTATCTACACATGATTTGCTATGGTCATTAGGTCCCTGGGAACTAAGACTGAAGCAGGGAACTAAAGAAGTCTGCAACATTACGGCTTGCCCTGGTGGAACCCCACCCATAAGAAAGGAGGGGAGAGCTAGGAGATGCCTCATGGAGAGCAACTAAGGCACACAGCCCATAGCACCAATTAATTGGAAGACATAAAGGAAGTCACTCAGCTTCTGCCACGTTGTGCCAAACATGCTAACACACCCCCAAATACCACTCGGATTCATTGAAATGGCTAAAATTGACTCAATAGCAAGACGTCTCCTGAGTGTCTGTCCTAGTGGACATGGGCGGCTGAAATGCAACGTCTCCAAAACTTGTTTACTTGTTGTCTTTCCTCCCTATTCCATGTCTTGGTAAGGGCAGCAAAATCTATTTGTGATGGTTGGCTTCTTTCTAAAATTGCATTTGTTTTTATTGATATATTTGTTTTATTTATATTACATGTGAGTGCATATATGTGGGTGTGCACTTGCCATGAAATATGTGGGAAGTCAGAGGAGGGCAGGCTGTCAGAGCCAGTTCTCTACTTCAGTGATGCAGGTCATAGGGATTAGACTCAAATTGTTACATTTGATGGCGGGTACTTTCACCCACTGAGCCATCTCAGCAGGCCAGTAGTTAGTCTTAATTGTCAACCTGACCCAGTGCAGAATCACCTGGGAAAGGAATGGCAATGAGGGGTTGTCTGGATGAGGCTGGACTGTGGGGAAGCCTGTGAGTGTTATCTTGATTATGTTCATTGAAATGGAAAGACCAGCCCACTGTAGGTGGCGCCATTCCCTGGGCAGGGATTGTCTCAGAGAAGAGGAAGTAAACTGAGCAGTAGCATGCATGCCTTAATTCATCACTCTCTGCTTTTGACTGTAGAGATAATGTGACTAGCCCCTGAAATCCATGCCCCTGGACTTCCCCACAGTGGTGCACTGTGACTTGGAATTGTGCACCAAATAAATTTTTCCCTTAAATTACTTTTGCCAGGGTATTTTAATCACAGCGACAAAGAAGGAAAACTCAGACAGTAACCAAGCTTTCAAAAGGTGTTGATGGAGAATGGTATGCATCAGCTTGGCCAGAGTATGGTGCCCAGCTGTTTGGTCAAACTCTAGTCTAGATGTTGCTGTGAAGGTGTTTTCAGATGCGCTCAACAGTATAAGCAATAGACTTTGAGGAAAGCGACTTCCCCTCCACAACTGGGTTGAGTCTTCGTCCAATCCACTGAAAGCATGTAGAAAAAAAAGCTTGCATTCTTCTGAGGAGAAGGAAGAAACTCTGGCTCCAGAGTCCCTTCAAGCTTAAAACGGCAGCATTGACTCAGGCCAGACTCTGCAGCCTGCCAGCAGGACTGCAGGGCTGAGACTTGCCCACACCCACAGCATGAGCCAGTTCTTAGAATCTTCTCTGTGGATACACATGCATGTGCACACAAACACATAAACACCATATTGGCTCTACACCTCCACAGAGCTGTCATGCAGAGGTTAGTGTGTGTGTGTGCATGTGTGTGATGTGTGGTGCATGTACGGTGCAGGTACACACGTGGATAGAGGTGTGCCTGCTCAAAAGTGGAAACCAGACAAAGGCACCAAATGTCTTCCTCTCTTGCTCTTTGTTCTATTTCCTTGAGACAGGGCCTCTATAGCCCACTGCTTTGGCTAGGCAGACTAGCCAGGGACCTCCCGGGATCTATCTGTACCTACCCCTGCCCCCCTAGGATTACAGGCACATGTGGCCATGCCTTTTGTATTTTGTTAATGTGGGGGCATGATTTGAATCTAGGAGCTCATGCTTGCGCAGCAAGAGCTCTTTCACACTGAGCCGCCTCCCCAGCCCCCAATGGTGTAACCAATCTTGTTCCCTCATTGACTTCCTAATCACTGTCACCCCACCAACAAGGTTACCTGTCTAAGATGTGACCCTGGTCACGTCACTACAGTCACTACATCACAGTCTTCTCTTGGCTGCCCAAAACTTGCAGGGCCCAATACCGCCGCTCCCTTGTAGAATACAAAAGCTCTTATAAACTAGACCCAACTCAGCCAATGCCTCTTTCTCTCTTACTCTGTTGGGATTTATTTTATTTTATTTTTGTTTGTTTTGTTTTGTTTTGTTTTTGTCAGCATGACGCAAGAGCAAGAACTTCACCTGGGAAAATATCTCCCTTAGGTTGGCCTCTAGGAAAGTCTATAGGGGCGTTTTTGTTTTTGTTTTTGTTTTTTTTTAATTAGCGACTGATGTGGAAGGGCCGAGCCCATTGAGCAGGTAGGTGATCCTGGGTGTCTAAGAAGGCAAACGGAGCATGTAAGGAGAGGAGCCAGTAGGCAAGCGCTCTCCACCATGGCCTCTGCATTAGTTTCTGCCTCCAGGTTCCGGCTCTGATTTCCCTGGATGGTGGGGCTATAAACTGTGAGATGAAGTAAACCTTTTCCTTTCCAAGTTGCTTTGGGTCATGGGTTTTAGTTAATTCCAGATGTAGTCGGGCTGACAACCAAGAATAGCCCTCACACTCTTTAAACTCTGCCTCAGAAGCATTCTTTGCTGCGAATCCTTGGCTATAATGTTTGGAAATGGTAAAGGTCTTTTCATCAACCTCATGTAATTTATTGAAGTTATATTGCTCTGTATTCAGACAAGGGTCCCTGATGGCCCTTATATGCCACAGTAGAATTCTTCCTCCTAGTGTTCATTTAGCTCATCTTGTCCACTGGAAAAGTGTTTCTTGAGGCCATCTTTACAGGTTTGATTCTGTACCCACTGATGGCAGAGAATTGCTTCACCCATGTGTTACTTCCTCCTAGGGCCCGGGGCACAGTTGAAGCTCAAAAAAAAAAAAAATGGAATTTAAAAAGTGAGCTTTGTTTCTTGGAGAAAGTAAACATTTCATTTGTCCCTGTTACCAAAAAGCCAGTCACTAGACTCCCTGCTAAGCTGTGCCACCATGATCTTAAGCAACAGTTCACATGAAGGAGAAATTTCTGTCACCTTTGGGGCACCGTTTTGGGGAAGAGGAAGTAAAAGGAAATGATTTAATTTTATTTTAGAACTACTCTATTTCCTATTCTCTCAGTCTTCTGAAAAACATTTTTTTAAATTGTTTTGAGAAGTTCTAAACCCACATTAAAGTAGATATTTAGATAGTAGATATCTAGACTGGCTCAATGAACCTCCAGATACCCTCAAACATGCACACTAGCATTTGTCCACATAAGCTTTCTTATCTGTGTCTACCCACATACACACACTTCACATTTCTCTGTGCTGGCAGCAGGCAGCTCTCCTCAGAGCATTTGATCCCTGCCTGCATCTTGCCTCATTAAAAAAACAAAACCAAAAAAAAATGTTGTTTTACAGCAGGTTAGAATCATTATTATACCAAAGAGAATCAAGGCTAATGCAACAAAATCATTTTGCATATTCTCTGGACTCTGAGTTCCCCAGTTGTCCTCAAATAACCTTGATTGCATCTATTGTCTTGACTGAGAACCGAATCAAATTTCTCACAATGATCGGGCTTCTTCATCTCCTCACACACTTTGCCAATATTATCATTCGATGCTGAAAGATGCTGAAAACCCAGCCCAGTTAATCTGCAAAAGGCCCACTTCCTGGATTCCTCTGTGTCTTCAGTGTGCATTCTGTTGCTGTGTTAAAACACCAAACAAAACAGCTTGGGGGACGGAAAGGTTTTATTGGCTTATACTTCCAAGTCATATTCCATCGTTGTGGGGAATTGGGACAGGAACTCCAGCAGGAACCTGGGGACAGTAACTGCAGAGGAGATCCTGGAAAAATGCTGCTCACTGGCATTGCCTATGCTCATGTTCAGCTGTTTTTCTTAAACAGCCCAGTCCAACCTGCCCAGGATGGCACTGTCCCAGAGTGGGCTGGGCCCTCCTCTGTCAATTAGCAAACAAGAAAATGCCCCACAGACATGGTCACAGGCCAATCTGATGGAGGCAACTCTTCAGTCAAGTTAGCAAAAACCTGACTAGCACATTCTTGTCTGTGACATCAGGATTTGATGCAGGAGAAATGTTTCCAGGATATTTTGTCCTGAGGTGCCCTTCCCCTGTTATCTTCAGATCAGGAGCTTAAGAGTCAGATTGCCTGCTGGTGATGCTAACAGGACAGGATGCAGACGCTGTGGGTCCTGGCAGGTTTCCTCAATGTAAAGGCCACATTGCCGTTGGAACTAACAAGTCACTTGTGAGGTTGTCGGAATGTGCTTTATATGATTCATTGTCACTGTCTAAATCCGTGGTTCTCAACCTTCCTAATGCTGTGACCCTTTAATACAGTTCCTTGTGTTGTGGTGACCCCAACCACAGAATTATTTCGTTGTTACTTTATAACTGTAATTTTGCTACTGTTATGAATTGTAATGTAAAATATCTGATATACAGGATATCTGATATGTAAACCTTGTGAAAAGGTTGTTCTACCCCCAAAGGAGTCGAGACCCACAGGTTGAGAACTACTGTCTAAATAAATTATTACATAGAGAGTTACAAAATGGTGTAAAATTTAGTCTATGTACTTAGTATACTATTATAAACAGATCTTTTCCTGTCTTTTGAGAATCACAATTTTTAAAAAAGTGTAATTTTTTTCAACATGTTTATTGATTCTTTGGGAATTTCACCTCATGCAACCCCATCACACTCACTTCCCAGTCTTTCCATGTCTGCCCTCACCCTTGAGACCTCCTCCTAAAAAAGGATAATTAACACAAATTGGACTTGGGTTGTTTTGTTTTGTTAATCTATAGACTCACTAGAGCAGGTCAAACTGTGTCCTGCCCCTTAGATAGAACTGAGTCCTTCCCATCCCACACCTGTGCCAGAAGTCATCGATTGTGGAGAGCTACAGTTCTACATTCTTATCACGTTTTTTGTTTGTTTGTTTTTGTTTTTTGAGACAGGGTTTCTCTGTGTAGCTTTGCACCTTTCCTGGAACTCGCTTTGTAGACCAGGCAGGCCTTGAACTCACAGAGATCCACCTGGCTCTGCTTCCCGAGTGCTGGGATTAAAGGCGTGCACCACCACCGCCCGGCCCTTATCATGATGTTTAAGGGTTCTCTTCCATAGCTTCCTGTTTAGGCTGTTGTCAGAAACCACGTGGAAGCCTGTGATCCATGCTCCTACTGACGGTAAAGAACAAGGAAGATACTTTTGCAGTGATATGGATGACTGCAGATGCACAGTTGAGAAAGAGGGACATGAAGACTTCTGTGACAACCCCTACCCCCACCTCAATCCCCCTAAAAGAGTCAGTGTACTATAGTCATTTACCAGGATGTTTTTTTCATCCTCAAAACTTCCCATCTTAGGTCAGTGAGATCCCTTTCAACCTGGGTTCTGTATCCTTGACAAGAATTATTATGGTGTCTCTGAGGATGCCTTTACCTGTTGTAGGAATCCGCTCCGTGACCTTGGGGTATCTGACCCATTGAGGTGTGGTTTTTCTTTTCTGGTTACGTGATTGCTTAAAACTGAGGAGTGGGGTGTGCACTCATGCTCTCTTAGGGTGGTCGAAGACCAGAAGGCTGGTTCCATTCACCCCAGAGCAGAATGGAGGAGGACGACGGCTGTTTACTTTGTTCTGTATCTGTGAGTGTATTTCTCCCCATTTTATATCTTAATCAATCCTTGATAACCTTTAACAGACTCTCATGGATTTGCCTCACATTTACCTTCTAGCATACAAGATGTTCCCAATTAAACAAAGCATCATACCTAAGGCACTTTGGTTCTCTTTGGCAGCTAGTAATTATCAGAACCCAACATCTGGTCCCTAAGTGAGCTCATTTCTGTGGGTTTACTATTGATGTTAAGCTTTTTCAGCAAATGAAGAATATTAGACCATCACCCTTTACTCCTTTCCAAATCCTACCCCATTGGGTGCTGCACAATCCCTCAGTCCATGCAGTAGGCCTCTTACACTGGAAACCTTCATCAGTTCAGAGTTAAATGAACACTCAAGGCACTGAGGTTTTGTTCTCTCTGTAGGCCAGACTTCTACCGGAAGTGGTGTCAGGAGGAAGGTGCATCCAATTCCCTTGTGAGCCTGCTAGAATGCACCCGGCTACAAGGTCTTCCCAATGGGTCTCCAAGGATGGACAGACTTTCACTTGTAATAGAGATGTTGTCTCCAGAGGGAGGCAATTGTCATCTAATTAGACATTATCTAAACACACATTGTGACTTGATTCTTAGGAGGCCTACTGTGGACTTCCTCCTGATGGCTTCTAGACTGTCTCCACTGGAGGGTTGGTTAAGAGCAGGATGGCCTTTGCAGTTGTTACCATGAAGATGACCTGCTTCCAACATGGAGTTACTGAATCCATTGTGTTTGGGGAAACCTCTTAGCTCTTGCCTATAATTTGAATGCTCTGTGGAGTACTGTGGCTATGTTGTGCCGGGAAGGGAAGACAGGGTGCTCTTTCTGACTCTTCCTGCTGCAGTGATTCCAGCTCCCATTGGCTGTGATGAGCTCCATCCTTCCCACAGCAGTCTGGGAAGCTGGGTTCTCTTATTGTAAAGTCAAGGAGAACAGTCTCAAAGAGGCGGTGGCAGCCGGAAGTTCCAGAGCCTCTGTGCTCCATTGAGCCTGAGATACCTAAGATTTTAAGGTACATTCCATTTCTAGGCCTGTTCAAATGTGAGAAAAATGAATGTCTCAGGTTGGAAGACAAGCTATGTGTTAGAGTGTTTGCCTTGCAAATGCAAATGTGGGTTCTGGGAACAAGTGTTATCTCCAGAGCATCCCCTACCAGGGCCAGTGTGGTGACATGTGCTTGTGATCCCATCACTGCGATCAGTCTTCTTTGTAATTTCAGGTACCTGAGTAATGATCCCTGAGGGTGTCCTCCGGCCTCCACATTCACATCTGAACATGAACACACACACACACACACACACACACATGCACGCACGCACGCATGCACGCACACATGCATCTGAACACAAACACACACACACACATTCATCTGAACACACATACACACACACACACACACACACACACACACGCACGCACGCACACACACACCAAGAAGCAGTAGTAGGGAAGGGAGGAGGAGGAGGAAGAAGGAGAGAAGAACTTCTTAGAATCAGTGAAACATAACAGTTAATGGACTGTTTATGACCCAGTCACGGTCTTCCTAAAGTCCATAAGCCTTCCTTTCGATCCACGGAAGAGGTGTGAACTGCACTGAAGACAGACCGCTGTGGTGTGAAGAGGCTGAGAAACCGGGAAGTGGCTTTACAGTTTCAGCAGCAGCCCAGGTGAGACATTTCTTTGGCGCCATGGATCGCGGGTAGGCTGCCTCTGCCTCAGGAGAGGTGCTCAGATCAGAATGTCTTCAGAGAGGCGGGTCAGAGAGCAAGGCTTTGGGAGGCTGCTTCTGCCTATGTGGCTTTGTGGTTCTCAAAGGGGCTGACTGTGATCACTCAGGGACTGGGAGCACTCAGGAACTGTGAGCACTCAGGGACTGGGAGCACTCTGGGACTGGGAGCACTCATGTGGGGACATGTCAGTCACTTCCCTTGTCGCTGTGACAAACTCCCTAGCAGCGTTTAGGGAAGGATTGCTTTTGTTTATAGTTTCAGGGAGGTTTCAGCTGTGCTACAGAAGGCGTCATGGTATCTCTGGTGGAGGGGTGGTCTCTATGATGGGAGGGGTGGTATCTGTGGTGCTAGGGGTGGTATCTGTGGTGCTAGGGGTGGTATCTGTGGTGGCAGGGGTGGTCTCTATGGTATCAGGGGTGTATCTCTGGTGTCAGGGGTGTATCTGTAGTGGCATTGGTGGTCTATATGATGGGAGGGGTGTATTTATGGTGGCAGGGGTGTATTTATGGTGTCAGGGGTGTATCTGTAGTGGCATGGGTGGTCTCTATGATGGGAGGGGTGTATTTATGGTGGCAGGGGGTCTATCTATGGTTGTAGGGGTAGAATCATGGTGGCAGGTCTCAAAGAAACCCTGGGACAAGCCTCACTCAGTATGTGGGTCCTCCTAACACTTCCTACCCAACTCCCTACCCTAAGCCTCTCCAGCTCAGGGCCTGGGCTTTGCTTCTCCTTCCCCAGCTTCGGATTTCTATATAAGTCAGCCATTTTGGCTATGTGCTCTCTTGGTCCCCAGGAGCTTTCTTGGTGTCTTGACTCGCTATTGGACACTTGGTCCGCGGCTCCTCTACTGGTCCATTTGCCCCCTTCTCTCTTCTCCTCCTCTCTTGCTCTCCCCCTCCCCCACCTCCTCTAATGGACTCATATGGGATCTGTGGTAGCAGGAGGGTGTGGTGGAGGCTCCTCATTCTTTGACAGATCCATAAGCAGACAGAGGGGACTGGAAACAGGCCCAGGCTACAGTTCTCAAAGACCCACCACTAGTGATTTCCACCAGGCAAACTCTACTCGCTAAGTGCTCCATAACCTTTAACGTAGTACCTGAGGCTGGGGACTGAGTGTCCAAAATGTTAGTCCACCAGACAGTTCAGAGTCAAGCAGTGATGTCCTGTTCCCATCCCCTCCCCAAAGATTCACACCCATCTTGCAATAAAAAAAGCAAAAAGCAGAGCAAAAGGGTTGGCAAGGCAAAGGCACACGAGCCCAGGTAAAGCTGTGAACAAAGCAAGTGGGAACAAAGCAGCTTGTGGTGGTGTGAATGTATCTGGCCCCCATAAGCTCATACGGAACGGCACTATTAGGAAGTGTGGCTTTATTGGCGTTGGGGGAAATGTGTCACTATGGGTGTGGGCTTTGAGGTTTCCTATGCTCAGGATACTGCCCAGTGAGTCAGTTGACTTCCTGTGCCGGCTTATGAAGATAGAAGGACTGTCAGTTGTAGCCGTAAATTTCTTGGGTCCTGCTCAGCCCCCGCCCCTTCCCCATGGTCCAGACAAATCTCTCACCCATGGTCCCACACAGCTCGGACCCAAGTAAACACACAGAGGCTTATATTATTTACAAACTGTATGGCCTATGGCAGGCCTCTTGCTAGCTACCTATTATAACTTAACCCATTTCTTTTTTTCTTTTTTTTCTTTTTTCTTTTTTTGGTTTTTCAAGACAGGGTTTCTCTGTGTAGCTTTGCGCCTTTCCTTTGTAGACCAGGCTGGCCTCAAACTCACAGAGATCCACCTGGCTCTGCCTCCCAAGTGCTGGGATTAAAGGCGTGCGCTACCACCGCCCGGCAACTTAACCCTTTTCTATTTATCTATAAGCTGCCACATAGCCGTGGCTTACCGGCATTTTCACATCTTGCTTCTCCTGGTGGTGCTGGCGTCTCTCTAGACTCCACCTTTCTCTTTCCTGTCTCTCTCCTTGGATTTCCTGCCTGCCTCTAAGCTGCCTTGCCATAGGCCAAAGCAGCTTATTTATTAACCAATGGAAACAATATATTCACAGCATACAGAAAGCCATCCCCCAGCAGTCAGCTTCAGCACACATCTGCCTGCATGTTGCCATGCTCCCCTTCATGACCATAATGGACTGAACCTCTGACACTGTAAGCCACCACCTCAATTAAATGTCTTCTTTGTAAGAGTTGCTATGGTCATGGTGTCTTTTCACAGCAATAAAAGCCCTAACTAAAACACAGCTCTAATTGTAGACAAGGTCAGTGACTTTAAAGAGAAGCCCTTCTTTTGGCACTGGGTTAATTGGCAAGGTGCCTTGTTGGAAAGCTCCTCTCATCAATCCTTCCTCAACTAGGGTTGGCGCCTCGGGAGTCCCTTCCTCCTCCTTGCTGATCTTGACACTCATCTCAACCACACAGAGCAGGGTGTGCCCATCAGGATGCTGTATGGGACCCCTGGGATAGACTTTTCTGGACAAGAAGCACTTGCGCCCAACTCACTGTCATGCCCTTTTTGCTGGATGCCATTGTTGTGAAAGAAGAGTCCCTGAGTATGCTGGGTGCCAATGACTAGCATAAGTTGCCTAGGAAAAGCCAGCTGCCCACTCTTGGAGAACTTGAGCGTCCGTGGGAAGCTGGCTTTTAGAAGGAACCACTGAGACTGAGGGGTCCTGGCTTCAAGAGCATTTCATCTTCCTTGAGAAAGGAGAGGGGCCTTCAGGAGCATATCCAGGTAACCCTGAGTGAAACCATAAGGCCATTTGGGGGGACAGATTTGCTCAGTACAGTGGAATATCGAGTTTAGAGAGGAATGGGCAGGATTGAGGGTGGGGCATTGTGGCATTATGAATCAGAGTAAGAAGTCTGTGCTCTGTCTTCCTCCTCTGCTCTAGCACAGGGCATCTCTATCTCTTGGAAATTCCTGGGTGCTGAAAGTGAGAGCATCAGAGTGCTGCCCTGTAGATTTCATAGGAAATCTTTTCATCCGTCTATACCTGGGATTATACTAATGAAGTGACTTCACGGCCCTAGAGAGCAGTGCAGCGCTGTATTCATAGGAAACCCTTTCATCTGTCTATACCTGGGATTATGCTAATGAAGTGACTTCACAGGCCCCTAGATAACCCCAGGGTGGGGGCTGGTAGCCAGAGGAACCAACCATATGACTGGCATAGGGGAACCTGTGTGCCACACTCAGACCTCTGGAGAAAACAAGTGACAGATTGCGTTACTCACCAATAGCCAATGGCTTCCTCATACAGACACATCTACTTCTGAAACCTCAATCAGAACCCCTAAATAAAGAGGTACAGGGAGGTTTGTGGTTGGTGAACAAATGCTACTTGGTGCCAAGATGATGGTACACACCAACTCCCCAATGGGATAAGAAGCTCCTGCTTAGGGTAGTTTGGGACCTTACCCTCTGAACTTTATTTGTGTCCCCTACAATACCCTGTATAACAAGCTGATAACTGTTAGGATCCTGCTCTCATTCTTCCGGGTCTGGCATCTTACATAATCAGGGGACGCAGGTGACTAAGCACCCACCGCACCCGCCTCGTGGTCATAAAATCCCCACCTTAAAAAAGCCAGACTCGGACCCCCACACTCTCTTTCTGTGTTTCTTCTCTGTGCTCTCTCTCTCTGCTCCTGCCATCTTCCTTTCTCTCCAGGCCTGGCTTCTTTCTAATAAAGCTCTTTCTAACTCTGGTAGTCGTGGCCGTGGCTCTCGACTTTTCTACTGACCAACCAGTGCCATAATAACCATCAGTAACAGTAACTGAAATGGGTTCCAGTTCTGAGAGCCAGCCCAGCAGCTTGTCAAACCAGGGGCATGGGGTGTGGGAATTCATGGTTTACAGGTGGAAAGTCAGAAGTACGACAGGCTAAGGACTTACATTAGCCAATGAAGCGGGGGTCTTACAGACTATGCGGTCAACCCAGGGACATTAATGTTAACCCCTGGATAGTGTCAATGGTCCCATGTTGACAGCTGGTGTGAAAAACCCACATTTTGATGTCAGAAGTGCTGTGAGCATTAACAGCTTGGTGGCCGAGACAGAAAGAATCAACTTTTAATGGAATGACCTGCAAGGCCATGAACCACGAACAGCATAGACTCTTACTGCTAATGCTTTAATAATATGGAAAGCCCTCGAATCTTGCAATGCTCTAGCCCTTTGGTTAACGCTGGCTGCGCATCTCTTCTCGGCTTTTGGTGGCATGCACCACAGTGAAAGAACAGGGTCTGCAGTCACCAGACAGTGACACACCAAGCACACACTTTAAAGGGTTGTTCGTGGGATGGGACTGTCACAGCTCTTTCATTATGCTCCACGCATCTAATTTTAGCACACAAAATACCCCAGGAGACTAGAGGCCTAATTCAGAGACCTGGATTTGGAGATAATGACACCTCCATTTTGCTTGGGTGATTGAAGCCAAATTGAAGTTCCTGGGACCTTCAGAGATGGGTGATTCTGTCACTTCTTTGTCAAAAGTCGAGGAAAAACAGTGACAGCAAAAAAAACCCCACTATCTGGGGAAAGTTCACTACTCACAGGGCTAAACCTTGGTCACAGAGTCAACACTTGCTTCTCTGATGTTTATCTGAAAGTCTGCACACACACAGCGGCTCCTCAGCTCAGAAAGGGTTAAATGTGGATAAACTCCTTAAGTTCATTTAATATGCTTAGCCTACTTCACATCCTGGCTCATGCACACACAGCACACATCTTGGTGGTTTCCTTCATGATAATTCAGTTGGCTGGAAGATGTAGCTAGAGGCGGTTCTCCACCCTCAGAGCACAGTACCACACACTGCTAGCTAATGCAAAATTCAAGGTGCTTTCTACTGAGTGTGCTTTGCTTTTATGCCATCAAAAAAGTCATGTTTCAAGTTGAGCAAGTACAAGCAGGGGCTATCAGCACAGCTGATAGCTAGCTGGCCATCAACTCAATCATCACACCAGGCTCTTATACAAGATACTCCATGTGCTTGGATCTGTGTCTTGCTCAAGATGCCTGCTGGCCTCTGAGCTACAGTCATTATGTCCACTCATCTGATATTTCAAAAAAAAAAATCTCAAATGAAACCATCTCCCTCCCGAAGCATCCACTTTTCTCTCCCAATGTCATACTTTCCTATTGCTGAGACAAAACACCATGACCAGGAAAACTTATAAAAGAAAGCATTGAATTGGGGCACAGGGTTACAGTAGAACCTGCAGTAGACTCTATGACCAACATGAAGAGGAGCATGGCAGCAGGCAGGTGCTGGAGCAGTAGCTGAGAGCTTGCAACTAATTCACAATCATGAGGCAAAGACAAGAAGAGAACAAGAGGGAGGGAGGGAGGGAGGGAGAGGGAGAGGGAGAGGGAGAGAGGGAGAGAGAGAGAGAGAGAGAGAGAGAGAGAGAGAGAACACTGTGAATGGTGTGGGCTTTGGAAACCTCAAAGCCACCTCAGTGCATAAACAATCCTTGAGGTGTGTTCAATAAACAGTGGTTGAAGAAATAGTGATCAACATAGATAGAAATTCAATGAAGAAGGGACCAAAAATGCCCCCAAACTAAATCCAAATAACAATGAACAAAAACAATAAAGCACAGTGGAAACAGGCTGCAGACCTGGACTGATGTGGTGGCTAGCTCCTAATTCAGGAGTAACTAACTGTCAGTGCACTGGAAAGGGCCCAGAAGTGAAGGTACCACAATCATATTTGCTCTCTCTCTCTCTCTCTCTCTCTCTCTCTCTCTCTCTCTCTCTCTC
>CABHPR010128063.1:26402-45688 GCA_902168415.1 Peromyscus melanophrys
TCTCTCTCTCTCTCTCTCTCTCTCTCTCTCTCTCTCTCTCTCTCTCTGTGTGTGTGTGTGTGTGTGTTTGCACTCTTGAGTGCACACGTGTGTGGTTGGGGATAGACAGATACATACTGTTTGGGGGTGCACTCATGTTTCAGTGTGTTAGGATTTAACTGTATCCCTCTGTATTAGCTCCTTTTCTGTTGCTGAGATACAACACTTGGCCAAGGCACTTATAAAAGGGTTTATCTTTAGACTTTCTGTTCCAGGAGGGTAGAGTCCATATGGATGAGGCAAGGTATGATATCAGGAAGAGGAAGCTGAGGGCTCACATCTTGAACCACAACCAGGAAGCATAGAGGGTGAACTGGAAATGGCATGAATATCTAAACTCCTTGAGAGTCCGCCTCCAGTGACACACTTCCTCCAGCAAGGCCAAACCTCCTGAGGCTCCCTAAAGCAGCACCATCCACGGGGACTATCAAATGCCGGAGACTGTCATCACGGAGGCCCTTCTGATAGAATCACTGGCTCTGTAAGAAGATGAGAGACTCCAGAGGGTACGTTCCCTTCCCCTCCCTTGTGCTCTGTGACCCTCTATTATCAAATAATGCAACTAGAAGGCACTTGGCATGTGCTCTTGGATTCCTTGATTCAAGAACTATGAGCCAAATAAATCACTGTTCTTTATCAACTACCAGGCTTCAGGTGTTTTGATACAGCAGCAGATGATGGACCAACAGGGTAGACTGGGATTTTTAGTTTTTATTATTTAAAATTTTTATCATTACAATTATTGTGTATACGTGTGTGTGTGTGTGTGTCTGTGTCTGTGTTTGTGTGTGTGCAAGCATGCATGTTCTTACAGGCACACATGTACACATACATACAGGGAGGCTGGAGGGCAGCTTGCAGGAGTCAGTTGTCTTCTACTCCATGGATTCCACAGACCGATCTCAGGTGATCAGGGTTGGTAGCATGCATCTTAACCTGTAGAGGTATCTCTGTATGCCCATTTCTTTTTAATGAGCCATTTTGAAACCTTTAAAGCAAATCCATGTTAGAGTTGGAACAGTGGCTCAGTGGTTAGGAGCCTGCACTGCCCCTGCACAGGGTCTGAGTTCGGTTCCTGGCACCACGTCAGGCAACTCACAACCACCTGCAGCTCCAGAGGATCTGATGCCCCCTTTTGGTCACTACCAGTACTTATAATAATTAACACACGCGCACACACACATACATAATACATACTTGAAAAATAAAATTATTAAAAAAAAATCCCTTTTGGAAGACAGGACAGTGGACTTGTTAGCTGAAACGTGACTTGGAGCAATAGACAATGATGAATGTGGAACTACCAAAGTTGGGCACATATTTCATGTCTTTTAGTTTCCAATGAGGCCAGAAGGGCAGGGGTTGGGGGATGGGAGATGGAGGGGGAGGAGAGATGGAGGGGGAGGTCTGGAACACAGCAGGACCGAGCTGCAGCCCAAGTCTGCCCCCTGTCCCTTTGAGGCGCACCAGGCACAAGGAATCTTTAAATCAGACACCTACAAATTAAATCATAATTTTGACATTGGTGCAAAAGACAAAGAAAGGCCCAAAGAAAAGATGACTTCACTGGGCAGAAGATTCCAGGGTTACTCAAGAAATTTGGAGAACTTGTTCGGACTAGTCTCTCAGATGTGAAGAAGCCTAGGGTCCTCCTTTTTCCAGACAAGAGTGCGTTAGTATCATAGAAGGACAAATGACCCCCGATGGAAAGTCTCCACCGCACAAGTGTTGTGTTTTCAAATGGTTGCTGCCTTTTAAGCCACAGCTGTCTGAATCAGCAACTGCAATTCCGCTACTACCAGCAGCGGTTAGGCCGGCAAGGGCTGTAGCCCGAGGGAAATCCCTTCACTCCAAGTCTTGCAAAGCTATGGAGGGAACTTAACTAAACCTCTCTCCCTCTAAAGAACTCAAGATTCAAAGGTTGAGGTGGAATTCTGCGCTTCAGAGAGGTTGAGTAGCAAGTAGCTCACCTCCTCTTCTTGCTGGCGTCCTCCACAAAGCCCTCATGCCTCCCCCCACCCCCATAAACCTTCTCCACCTGGCTCCTCCCTACCACTTCCTGTCAGCTGGTTGCTGACGCAGCCTCCTGACCACAGGTGAATTTTATTTAATCAAACACATCTTTGCATCGTTAAACAAATGTTCCAGAACATAAGCAAAAGTAACACATCTTGAAATAATACTCTACCACACACAAGGATATCTACAGAAGGAGCAGAGATGAATCCAGCCTCTGCTGTTTTCTAAGCTGTGTTCTCTGATCTGGGGCTGAATCTGCTCAGAGTCAAGGGTGCCTTTCCTAATTTGCACAGACACTGTACGCACACGCAGTGGTCCCAAGAAGGACCTCAAGGTATTTGGGAAAGCCTTTGTGTTGCTATGTTCCTATGATCTGCACATACTGTTTTACCCAGATCGCAGGGCCCCCAAAAGACCACCATGGAGACCGAATCCCACATGTAAAAGCAAAGAGCCTTTATTTCAAGCTCCAGAGCTTGGTCCCTCTGTCTGTCCGACACAGTGGTGAGAGCAGAGAGCCTTGAGCTCAGGTGGGGCAGAGTTTTATCATAGCAGAGGTTGGGGTGAGGGGATTTCCAGGGTCCAGGACCCTGATTGGCTGACAATTGTCTAGAGGTATCTGTAAAACAAAAAATAGGTGTGTGCTAGACTCAAGGACATCTGGCCATCTTATCTAATGGTTGGAATGTTTGGGATGTCGGGTACTTCCTCACCCCTAGGTAGATCCCTGGGTGGTATCAGCTTAAGGCTTTTCCTGAATCTGGATGTTGCCTGCCAGTAAGCCTGTCACAGAAGCTGTGTGCAGGCCCCTAAGCCTGTCATGGCTGCAGTGTGGTCAAGCTATTTTGGGGCCCTCCACACATACGATCTCTTTTCAGACAGAAAAGAAAAATATGCTCCCTCTTTGGTATTTGGTAGCAATACCCAAATTGGGTACCCCAACAGGTGTCTGAGAGGCCAGCACTCAGTGTGAAGTTGTTTGTGGTAAACACATCCTTTAGGGAATGTTGCTCAGACACTTCTGGCTTGGATGCTCTTGGATTTTACAAGCATCTCAGATATTCAGCTGGACATGGAAAGAGAATTACTTTTGTGATTTGGGCACTAGACTAGGCAATGGAATCAGAGGAGGATGTGAGGAGGGATTGGACCTCCTTTTCTGTTGTTACTGTTAGGTGATGTTCATATTGATCTGTACTTAGAGTGAGCTATTGGGGGTCTTGGATCAGTGACCGAAATGTCCAGAAAGTTAGGCACTAGGAATGGAAGGCATGCTAAGAAGACAGGGCTAGAAATGCTTGAAAAGTATTGACCCACAAAAGTCCTGTCTGCAGGGCCGGTGCCACATACGACATGCACAAGGGCTCCTTTTCCTGGAGAACTGTGGACCTACAGCAGGATTCCAAAAGAGAAAGTGAAAAAATAAACACAAACAAACAAACAAACAACCCGTTTTGCCCGCGTGTTTCTGGCTCTTCTTTGGCTCAGCTTGATTTTGCCCAGTGAGACTCTGTACGCGGGGAGTTAATTATTCATTCTTTTTCTCTTCTGTTAGAAATTTCCTACCTACTTTTAGAAGAGAAAGTCCAGTGACTTCCAAGAGTTCCTATGTGCTTTGTGCCAGCCTTTTCAACAGCTGGTAGTTTTTGAACTTTTTTTTTTTTTTGATCCAGTAGCTACATTTTTTCCTCCCTCTTGAGTTGTTTGGGGGGTATTTTCCCAGCTTCCTTGCCCTTTGCTGATATATATTGTCTAATTGTGTAGCTCATTAGTATTCATGACTCTGTTCCCAAGAAACACCAGGGACAAATTAAAAAAAGAATCTTTTTTTTTTGGGTTTTGTTTTTCGAGACAGGGTTTCTCTGTGTAGCTTTGCGCCTTTCCTGGAACTCACTTGGTAGCCCAGGCTGGCCTCAAACTCACAAAGATCCGCCTGCCTCTGCCTCCCGAGTGCTGGGATTAAAGGCGTGAGCCACCACCGCCCGGCAAAAAAAGAATCTTACATAGTAAAGAAACCACAGGATTTATTTTTAATTATTTGAGTTAGGGTCTCACTGTGTAGCTTCAGCTGGCCTGGAGCTCACTATGTAGACCAGGTTGGCCTTGAACTCACAGACATCTGCTTGCTCCTGCTTCTGCTTCTGCCTCTGCCTCTGCCTTACCAGTGCTGAGATTAAAGCCGTGTACCACAGTGCTTTTAAACATTAAAGTTGGTGCCAGTAGGGAACAAGACGTATTGCCTCTACTCAACATTAGTTTCCTATGCTTGGGGCTGAATAAATTACTCAGGCATCACAAAGATAATTAGACAAAGAAAAACTACCCAGTAGTGCCGATGCATGTATTTATAGTAGTGTCTACTCCCATCCTACAAGTTTTCAGTAATTATTAGAGGTCAGAGGCAAAGAAGATAGAAGGATCGCAATTAGTCAGGTCTTTAATACAACTGTCTGAGCAGCCTTCTCTCCATTTTTATTTCGAGAGGGGTGAGAACACCTTTCAGAAAGCAGAGCTGCTCGGGGAAGGTTTAGCATTAAAGGAAGATAATGAGGATTGCAAAGCACACACAGCAGCCAGAGCTTCGCTTTTTGGTAACTCCATTGCCAGCAGTTTTTTACTGCGTCCACAGACCCCAAAGACAGTCATTAGAATTTAGGGGGAGGAGGAATGCGAAGAATCTTGTAAACTTGTTTCTGAAAGCTTACCAACACTGGGTTTGGACCAGAGAGATACCGGTTCTGGAATCCCAATGCCCTGAATTCTCAGCTCAGGTCTGTGTCCATTGTTAAACAAAAACCAAATTATACCAAAAAGCATCTTTATCTACCCAAAGTTCCTCCACCAAGGCCAAGGAGGTCCGACATTGGACTATACTGTGCGCGTGCGTGTGCGTGCCTGTGTGTGTGTGTGTGTGTGTGCCTGTGTGTGTGTGTGTGTGTGTGAATTGTTTCCATACTGCCTTTTCATTACTTTCAGGGCCTATTTCCATGGAGGTGTCATCTGGGTACCCCTAAGAAGGCAAGTTGAAAATGCCAGACAGTTGCAAACTGCCTTCAGTTAAAACACAAAAACGAAAAACATTGTCACCCGCAAATAACTGAAGGTCCTCGGAGGACACAATGCCTGAATTCTACCTGTAACTCATCCAGACCTTCTTTCCATGCTGAACTCCCAGCAGGAAGCAGTGCTCCTTCTGGCCACCCCCACTGCACTTCTCTGGGCTTTACAAGTCAGGACAGATGCCATCTACATCCCAAACCCTTCTGAAACCTGATTTTGGATGCAGTTTAAAAGAGGAATCTCTTGGCATTGAGGAGTTCCATCACTGCATTCATCAGGGTTTTTTTTTGTTTGTTTGTTTTTTCGAGACAGGGTTCCTCTGTGTAGCTTTGCACCTTTCCTGGAACTCACTTGGTAGCCCAGGCTGGCCTCAAACTCACAGAGATCCACCTGGCTCTGCCTCTTGAGTGCTGGGATTAAAGGCGTGTGCCACCACCGCCCGGCCGCACTCATCAGTTTTAAGTGGTACCTTTTGTATTGTGAGCCCCTTGCAAGTGGAAGCCACTTCCACAGGGCCTAGCAATGCACCAAAGCACATAGTAGGTGGTCAACAAACCTTTGTGTGAGCTCTAGACATGTGTTCCTTTCAAACACAACATACATTCAGGTAACTGTCCACATCTAGCCTGCAATGTATAGTGTTTGCATACGTAAACACAGAGGTATATCCTAGCCGTCTAGATGAACATTACCAACTTGTTCATCTTGAACCCAGGGGCTCCCTTGCAGCAACAGCCTTTCATTGCTTTGGGAATACAGCACAGTCATTCCATGAAAATAGGCTGGATACAGAGGATAGCCCAGAGCATGTCAGGGGCCTGACGCATCAATTCTCAGGATTGAAGGGTGGGTACTTTATTCTAGAGAAATGAACGGAGACTCGACATGCACAGAGGTCTCTTCCTCTCTCCCACACTCAACTAGGAGAAAACATGGGAGTGCCCAGGATTCTCTACCTCTGCCCTGAGGCCCTCTTGAGACATGGAAAACAGAGCCATTGAAGCAACAACCGCCAAAGCTTGGGACACTAGCAGAACCCCATCACCGGCGGCCATCCTCTGGCTTCTCTGCTCCCTCATCTGCTCACTGACACTGCAAAAAGCAACTCCCACTACTGAGCCAACAGCTCGCTCCTAAAATCAGAGGGCCAAACCAGAGGTCCTTCTTTGACCCCAAATGTGCTCTTCTTCCTGTCCCAGGTCAGCGTTTGTATCTGACACAGATAGGCAGGGTGTCCCTGCAAGGGACGTGGACAGGGGCGTGATGAGTCCTGAGTGCTGAAACGCACGGTCAGGAGCATCCGGATATTTTCTTCAATACTGAAGGATGGAAGACTGGCGGCTGTGGCTGCAGAAAGCGTCCCTCTCCTCTCCCCCTTTAAAATCCAAAGCCCAGACTCCCTTTGAGATGAATCCTCTCTACCTGGCCTCCACAGCTGGAAGGGAAAAGGGAGTATTTCCCTTTGGTCCCCAGCTACCCAGGGACGCCGCCCAGCTCGCATCCACCCAGCGCTCGGAGCGCAGGATGTGCAGCCAGGCCCAGGGCGGCCCCGCCCCTACGCGAACTTGACCGCACCCTCTTCCCCCGCGTGGCCGGGCCTGACGTCACAAGGCACCCAGCCGCCGGCGCCCCGCGGTGCGCACCCAGAGCTCCGACCGGTCGCGGCTGCTTTCCGGGCGCTCACCGCCAGGCGCGCGCGTGCCCGCCCGCGTCCCTCCCCCGCCCCGTCCCTGTCCCCATCCCCGTCTCCGCCAGCAAAGCGCCGCTGAAGATGGCGAGCCTGGCGCCCGGGGAGCACGCCGCGCAAGGATGCCCAGCCCCGGCTGCGGAGGAACAGGCGCCGCGGCCCGGGGTTCCTGGGGAGGAGGCTGCACCGGAGGCAGGGCGGGCGGGCGCGGGGCCGCAGGTGGAGGAGGCCGCGGGCAAGGTGGCCGCCGCCCTGACCTGGCTGCTCGGGGAGCCCGTGCTGTGGCTGGGCTGCCGCGCCGACGAGCTCCTGAGCTGGAAGAGGCCGCTGCGCAGCCTGCTCGCCTTCCTGGGTGCCAACCTGCTGTTCTGGTGAGTGCTGGGGCTGGGTGGGGGCGCCCCGGGGAGGGCAGGTGACCTTGGGGCGCCCGGGGCCGGATGTGGCCTGGCAGAGGTGAGCTGGGCACTGCGGTGGAAGTGACAGCCCCTTCCCACTTGCCTGGTCACCTGTCTGAAACAGGTCGTCACCCGCTTCAACTTTCCTCCAGACGCACTTCCCCGTGAGTGGCTGTCACGCTTGCTGCGGGTGTCCACCCTCCAAGGGGAGGTGATGGTCGGTTGACCCACGTGTGTTCCTGTATCTAGGGGTGTCCCAGAGCTCTTGAAAACTTCGGCCCTGCTATTGTTAACTCGCGGGTCTTGACCTGTACTTCCAAGCCTGGGGGTACATGGGCGCTTGGACTTCAGTTGATTTTTGCACCCCCAGAGGTATATCTGGGCCAGCTTAGACACAGTCTCAACACTGCTGCGCTTCATCAGCCACCAGAGATGGGCAGTGAATGATTTGTTTTTCCTTCCCCTGGAGGGTGGTTGGGTTTACTGTCTTTGCTCCCTGATGGGAAAGCAGGAGGTAAACAAACAGGTGGATTAGGCACATCGCCCCGCCCCCAAGGTTGCAGGGCGGCGTGGGGGTGGGGGAGGCAGTAGTAATTTCAGGCGAACTCCAGAGGGAATAGACAGGAATGTTCTTTGAATAGCCCCCAATCAACAGGTTTGCCTCACCAGAAAATGTTGTGCCTAAGGTAAGCAGCAGGCAGCGGCTGGCTCCATCCCCGAAGGATGTGCCCTATGGTCTGGTACAAGTGCTCTGAGGGCAGAGAAAAGCCTTCTTTGTTCGCCAGTTGTCTTCATAACAAACATGACCCTCGCAGTGCAGAATAAGCAGTTTCACTGACAGACACCTATTGACAGGGCATAGATTTCTTAACCCCAAAGTTGGGAAATCAATGCACGAGAGAGAGATAGCCTGTCATTTTTCTAGATCAGCTTGAGCAACGTCAAGGGTTTTCTTTAGATCCCTGCTAGCCTTGGTTTTACTCTGGAAACGAGCTGTGTCTTGTTGCTGTCTGTGGATGTTAATTAGCTTTGGGTCTCTCAGCTCCGTTTCTGGAGTTTATCCCAACTCTCTAGCCTGTTGTAAAGTTAGTTACCTGAGCCCTTAAATAAAGAGGTTATATTATGTTGAGCTACACAGGGGCAGGAAACCAAGTCTTAGGGCTGTGTCTCACGTATTTACCAATAAGCAGCATGTTTTCGGTTTTATTTATCTAAAAACACCCCAGTTCCAAAGCTTGAAGGTACAAAAATGTAAACACTTTGAAAATCTTTCCCCTTTGAAATCTTTTCCCTTTGAAAATCTCTTTCCCACGCCCATCCCCAGTTCTCAGCTTCCTCCCAGAGGCCACTGGGGCTCTCTCGTTTTTTTTTTTTTTTTTTTTTTTTTAACCAGATAGGGCCTGTTTCAGCAGACTGTGGGCTGGCATAGTAAGGATTCCTCATTTAAGGGTGGGGCCTTGTTGACCACTTCCTTGTTTTTTCCAATGCATAGCATTCCTCGGTAAGACGTCTCCAAGTATTGAACCTCCTAAGGAGGCTCCTATGTAGGTCCCAACACTTGCATTTTTAGTGTGATAGCTGAGTCTTGAACGTGTATCACTTGATATACAGGAAAACATTTTAAAGGATGACTCCCGCACGTGAAACTCTTGGGTCAGAGGGCATGTGCCCTTGTCATTTTAATGACTGTCACCGTATTGCACCTATTACCACTGTATTGTCACTGGGTTCTACCAGATTATTTGCCCAGATTATTTGAGTGTGACTGCTTATGCTGCTGTACTCTTGCCAAGAAGATTTTGCAAAATTTTTTTTTTGTTTTGTTTTGTTTTGTTTTTGTTTTTCGAGACAGGGTTTCTCTGTGTAGCTTTGTGCCTTTTCCTGGAACTCACTTGGTAGCCCAGGCTGTCCTTGAACTCACAGAGATCCACCTGCCTCTGCCTCCCGAGTGCTGGGATTAAAGGCGTGTGCCACCAACGCCCGGCGCAAAATGTTTTAATCTTGTAAATCTAGTAGGTAGAAAGGGCACTTTGCTGTGGTTTTAAATTTGTGTTTGTCTGAGACTGTTCTCTTCGTGTTTAAGGCCACTATAATTATCTATTCTCTGCAGTGCCTATTTATCTGTAACAACTCTGGTCTATTTCTTCACTTTAGACATTGACCTTCTTATTGACTTACTGAAGCTCTTTTTATAGGATGGATTTTACCATAATTAATGTAATAAGTGGCATACATTTTTCCTATGACTTATTCTTGTGTGTGTGTGTGGGGGGGGTTGTGTGGGTGTTTATGGTTTATGTGTGTTGCATGTAGCAGAGGCCAGAGACCCCCTTAAATTGCTCTCCTTAGTGTTTTTTTCAACAAGGTCTCTCACTAAACCTGGGGCTCATCAATATGACTGGATTGGCTGGTCAATGAGCCTTAGGGATCTGCCTGTCTCTTGTCCTGCCGTGCTGGAGTTACAGATATATGCCATCACTCCTGGCTTTTCTGTAATGCTAGGGGTCTCAGGTCTTCATGCTGTGTGGCAGCCACATTCCTGACTGAGCCACCTTCCTAGCCTCCCTAGGACATATTCTAAGAACAACTGTTGGAACTAATTTTTTTTTGTATAAATAATTAAAAAGTACACTTGATATTTTTCATATGTGTCTCGTCTCCCATCCGTTCTATTTACCACTCTGATGGAAAGACAAATAGTGGCCAGACATTGAACCTGGTTAGACTCTTGTTTTCTTTCTCCTGTTTGCAGTAGCTGGATTCCATGCGTGCATTTCTGCTGACAGGCGGCCATCCTGCTCGCTGAATTCTGAAGCACTTGTTGTTTCTGTGTTACAATCCACTGGGCTTTGTGACTCCTTTATTCATGCCAGGACTCTTTTTGAAATCTTCCTTATTTGTTTCTCTGAAGTTAAAATATGCTTTTAAAGTTAAAAACTAAAAAAAAAAAAAAAAGCCAGTTTATTTCTTCTCAAATGATCTGATCTTTGTTTTCATTCCTCTTTTCCATTCCTTTTTTCCTTAAAAAAAACAAAACAAAACAAAACAAAACAAGTTACTACTCTGTAATCCAAACTGGTCTCAAACTCATGACAGTCCCCCTGCCTCAGCTTCCGAAGTACTAAGTTCCTAAGACTAAAGGTGTGAGCCATCATTCCCGGTTACAGATGACCTCGTTTGGTTCTTGATATTCTGTGTCCTGGGAATCCTAAAGCTTGTGTTTTCTATGAAGAAAATGAAGAAGTCAATATGTTAAAAATATAATGGGCAATAGAATGAGATCCTGTCTGAAAAACAAACAAAAAAGAAAAGCCCACATCTTAGCCTAAGCAGTGGGGTGCCTCATATATCTTTGCTGCTACTCTGTTCTTGTGGAAGATGACTCTGTAAATATACAGTTTGCATGATTTAATATCTGGTCCTAACAACTGCTTTCAGGATTTTGAATTTGATTCAGAAATTTTGACATTGACTACCTGACCATGATCTGTAATATTAGTGCTGTGCGTTGAAAACCGGCATTGAAACGGGCCCTGGGGAGTTAGTTGGGTTCTCTCTAGGATGCATTCAGCAAGCAGATGGAAGGTTCTGTGGTGATATTGTGTCCCCCAATATATCATGCACCCTAATAAACTTATCTGGGGTCAGAGAACAGAACAGCCACTAGATAGACATAGAGGCCAGAAAATGGTGGCACATACACCTTTAATCCTTTCTCTTGGGAGGCAGAAATCCATCCGGATCTCTGGGAGTTCAAGGCCACACTGTAAACCACCAGGCATGGTGAAACACACCTTTAATCCCAGGAAGTGCTGGCAGGAAGCAGATATAAGGCGTGAGAACCAGGAACTAGAGGCTTTTAAATATTTAGCTTTATAGCAACAGTTCAGCTGAGATCCATTCGGATGAGGATTCAGAGGCTTCCAGTTTGAGGAAACAGGATTGGGCTGAGAAGTTGGCAAGGTGAGGGTAGCTGTGGCTTGTTCTGCTTCTCTAATCTTTCAGCATTCACCCCAATACCAGGTTCACTTTGTGATGGTCTGGGTGGGACAGAGGCATTGTGGATGGGAGAGGCTGCACTGTCTTAATGGATTGTACTTCAGCTGGACCTTGATGGACAGGAGTAGGTCTTGGATTTGGGCAACTGTCTAAGGATGAAGAATACACCAAATGAAAGAATGGCATCTTTTTTCTTTGTTTGTTTGTTTTTTCTAGACAGGGTTTCTCTGTGTAGCCCTGGCTGTCCTGGAACTCCCTCCATAGACCAGGCGGTTCTTGAACTTGGAGATCCCGACTGCTGAGATTAAAGGTGTGGGCCACCACTGCCAGGAAAAGAGCCACATCTTAAAGCTATACTTAACAATCTGGTAGAGAAAAATACCAATGGGACAAAATGTAGATGAGGTTGGCTAGGTGCTGTGGGGACATATTTGGGGTACAGTGCTTGCCAGAAGTGCCGTGTTTAGTGTTTGGACTTTATTTTTCTGTAATTAGGGAGGACCACAAAAGTGCCTTGAGAAATGTGCAAAAATACTGAAGATGGATAAACAAACTGGTGTTCATTTATTCCCACCATGGACAACCACACAGCAGTGGAGATAAACAATGGGTACAGGCAACAGCGCAGATGAATTTCACAATTGTCGTTTGGGGTAAAAGAAGCACAAAGTGACATGCGCGGTGGTCCAGTCTCGCTCTGTTGCAGACTGACTTAATTTACAGTTCGAAGATGAGTGAAAGGAAGCCAGAATGATCTAGGGACACACACATAGGAGCTGAAACCACAGACATAGCACCCTTTCATCGGACACACATACGTATTCTTATATATGACATACTTATGAAAAATGCTACCATGTGAAGAAATGCCCAAAATAGATCTTTAGTCATATCGTGGAGAAGTGTGATTAAATGTAGGATGAATATAATGCCAGTCTCTGGAATCAAGGTTTCTACGATGGAAACAAATCAGGCCACAGTTCAGCAGGCCGAGAACCATATGAGGCTTCAGAATGCACTAACTTACTCATTTAAATTACAAGGAACACATTTTCAACGTGGAGGCCAGAAGTCCACACTGGGTTCCTTCCTCTATCATTCTCTGTCTTAGTTTTTGAGACAGGGTCTCTCACTGCGCCTGGAGCTTGCCATTTGAGTTAGAATGACTGTTGAGTCCCTAGGATCTGCTTTGCTTGTCCCTGTCCTCTAGTACTGGGTTACAGACAGACACCACATGTGGATGCTGGGGATCTGAACTCAGGTCCTCATGCTTACCCAGCTTTACCCACTGAACCATCTCTCCATCCCCTTGATAAATGTATTTTTTCCCCCAAGACAGGGTTTCTCTGTGTAGTTTTGGTGATAAATGTATTTTTTTTATAAGTGTATTTTTAATTGTATTTAGTTTAAACATAAAGTGTCCCACGTGGCTAGTGGTCATCCTGTTAGACACACGGTTCTTGATGATTTCATACGTTCAGTATTCTTTTCTACTCCATGGCTCTAAAGAATATTGCGAGGCAACTTGGGTCATATTTTCCAATATTACAGAATTACAGTTAGTGATTCCAGAACAGTATGAAGGAAGACGTTGTTTGGAGGTGGTTGTTTCGGCATCAGTAGGGATTATTTTTCAGTTATTAATGGGTCCAGTCCAAATTCTTAGCTCATTTCTTGCCATGGTTTGAATAAGAAATGTTCCCCATGGTCTCAGACATTTGAATATTTGGTCCCCAATTGATGGTGTCATTTGAGAGACTTAGGTGATGACCTTGTTGGAGGAGGTATGTGACTGAGGGCTGGCTTTCACAGTTTAAAGTCTTACGCCATTTCAAGTTGGCCCTCTCTGCTTCCTGCTTGTGGTCCAAGATATAAGCGCTCAGTTTCCCACTCCTGCTGAGATTCCTTCACTCCACTACAGAGACTCTAACTGGTGGAGCATGTGCCCAGATAAACTCTTCCATAAGTTACCTTGGTTGTGATGTTCTATCGCAACCACAGAAAAGAAATAATTACATTTCTATTTGACCTGTGTTATCAGAAGACACAGCTGATCATATGTTCAGTCCGGTGCTGGGTCCATGGATACAGCAGAAGTCCAAGGGCTCCACTTGCCGCTAAAGCTTCCCTTCTGCCGAGGAGGGCATGGCTGGTTCACCAAGTTGAACACTCAGTACACCCTGCTTCTGAGTTGCATGTCACAGTCTCCAGGACTTTAGAGCATAGGGCCAAATGCAGATCCTGGGTAGTTTGGCAATGCTGGTGAAAGCTTTGTGCAGAGTATTGACTGGGTTTAAAAGAAGGAATCCAATTTTAAAAATGGGGTTAATGCCAAGAGCTTTTTGACACAGGATAACCCAGGAATAAAGAGGGAGTGAGCTCTAGGTGCTCTCAGACTAGAGAGGCTTACCTGGCTCCTCGGGGGAGTGGGAGTATAATATGGGATACTTAAACTGGTAGAGGATCTGAAAGGCAGATGTCCAGACGGATGTGATGGGTCTAGGTTGCTGGATAGTCTTCCTCTAGCTCCAGTACGGTGGAGCTGGCTTCAGAGGGCCTTCAAAGTAGAAAGGACTCAGTCTATTAAAAACAGCTCTAGCCCTTTGGATATTGAGCCTTCAGCAAGTGTTTCTTGAGCAAGGGCTTCCTGGTGGCCACAGTGGCTCTTTGTGAAGCTTTCTCTCGGCCTCAGTCCTCAGTACCAGCAAAAGCAGGGCTGATCTCAGCAGATCAGTGCTTATACTTTAAACCAGCCAGGTTTTCCTCTGTGCTGTAGCAGCCTTGAACCTCAGAGCCACCTTTTAAGGCAACGCCAGTGATTTTTGCAGAGATTTAGGTAATCACTTCACCTCAGCTCCATTTGGCGTTGTCTGCCTTTTTATCTTGTTCTGTGCATGAATGTTCTCAGGCTGCCCCAATTGATCCAAATGAGTACAAGTAAATGAGGTGTGTCATTATTCCTGCTGCTGGGAACAGAAAGATGACGGAGACACGGTCTGATCCCTGGGTTGGGGATGGGGAGGGAAACAAGTTAGTGACTGTGTATATGACAGGCTATGCTGTGAGCGTTAAACTGCCCCACAGGAGCCAGGAAGAAGAAGTAGGACTTTTTAGACAGTAGATGAAGGGATGCTATGCTGCTCAAGTGTTTCCTAAGAATTCACATGTTGGAAATGTAATGCTCAAATTCATCTTAATGGGATTTGGAAGGAGAAGCTTTGAGAGGTGGTAATTAGGGCTAGGTGAGGTCATAAGGCCAGGTCCCAGGAAGGGAAAGAAAGCTTGGAGCTGGTGGGCTTGCTCTGTCTTGCCATGTGATTGATGCCCTCACCATGTTATGTTGCAGCAAGAGGCTTACCTGATGATGACATCATGTTTTTGGACCTCCCAGGCACCAGAGGCATAGCCAAGCAATATTTTTATTCTTCAAAATTTCTCCTCTCTATGATTATTGAATTAGAGCAACAAAATAGACCAAGACAAGAGGGTACTGGGATTGAGGTGAGGGCGGGGAGGACGTGGATTGGTCAGTATGTCCAAAGCTCAATTGAACTGATATGCATTGACTATTATATTTTGACTGCATAGTTGATTTACGGAAACAGAACACTCAGCAGCAGTGATGAATTCTTCATATAGAGGAAGGAAGAGACAGAGTGGGGAGGTGGTTTTATGCCCTGGTTAGGAGGAGAAAGTTTGGGATGGCAATTAATGAAGAGGTTATTACTACACCTCGAAATATCCTCTCTCCTTTTCTTACTCCGAAGCACTAGGGACTGAGCCTAGCTGCTACAGCGTGCGCGCGCGCGCGCGCGCACACACACACACACACACACACACACACACACACATGCTAGCTAAGCGCTCTACTGCTGAACTACATATCCAGCCCTTTTAAAACTTTGAGACAAGATCTCAATTAGTTGCCCAGGCTAGCTTTGAACTTGTGACCCTCCTACATTAGCCTCCTAACTAGTTTGGATTCAAGCCTTGTGCTACCAGGCCTGGCATAGTCCTCCTTTTCTCTAGGGAGAAAACTGTGTCTGTAGCTTAGAACTTTATGCTGCAGTCCTTTCGAGTTCTGCTTCCAGCTTTCCATTCACTCTTCCGTATGAACTTGAGGAGCAAGAGCCAGGAGGCTGGGGATCAGCCAGCACATCCCTGCAGAACGCTTGGTGGTGGGAGGGCCCAGTGAAGGTGGTTTCGGTGTGGATGGAGAAGAAGAAATGGATTCAGGCAAAACTGAGGGTAAAACCTGGGAAGACTGACTCACCTGGCAGGTGGGAAGTGACTTAGGTGACCCCAGTATGTGGGAAGTGGCTGGGGATGTTAATAATCATTTTGAGGGCTGTTTGAGGTTACACCAGGTTAGAGTTTTGGAGAGGAGGGTTCTGCCCAGTTTGGGAGATTTTGAACTTGATGGGCCTGTGACCTCCCAGGCAGATTACTCACATAGGGAGTTCTGGGGTCAGATCCACAGACTCATGCCCAGGGTTTGGGCCGAGTGGAAGTGCATAGTTGGGCTTGTTGGGGTTTAGTTCTTGAAGAGTGTGTGAGATCGCTGGGGACCTTTTGTTGGGAATGATGAGAAGGGAAGGTGCTGAGGAAGCCAATGTTACCAAGTTGAGTGACTGGAAGCATCTTATGGAGAGGAACATTGTGTGGTGGTCCCAGGCTTAAGTTGCTCCTGAGAAGCCAGCAGAGGCGAGCACTGAGGAGAGTGAGCACTCGCCCGTGATTGACATCCTTGGCTTGTTCGGCATCACTTTCCACAAAGAGCTGGGGATCCCAGACCCCACTTGAATTGGGGTAGGATTCTCCCTCATTTTCTTTTCTCCTTGCTACAGCAACATGGCTCTGTATTCCTGAGCCCCTGTGTGATTTGATCTCAGACCAACTCATGACTGACTTGGTCACCAGGGGAGTTCCAGTGGCCTAAGAAATTCCTTTCCTCTACTACTGCTGAATGCTTATGTCCTTCCCAATTTATACATCTTCAGGTAGTAACGTGAGGAGCTGGGACTTTAGGAAGGCCATGAGGTCATGGAAGGAAGAGCTTTGGTGAGTGGGATTAGTGCCTCTTACAAAAGAGGCCCCGGAGAGCTCATTCTCTTCCTCCTCCCTGTGGGGACATGGCAGGAGGTGCCACTCAGAAACCAGGAAGTGAGCCTCAACCAGGTGCTACATCTGTTGGTGCCTTGTCTCGGATATCTCAGCACCTAGGAATAAGTCGTGATTTACACGCTGCAGAGTTCATGGGCTTTCTTTGCTTAGCAACCCGAGCCAACCAAGACTCTTGATTCAGGGCTCACTTCCACATATCAGAAGCACCATGACCTGCATCCCTGCAACCTATCTGTGTAGTTCTGGCTCTCCCCTCCGTGCCTTTCTCTGTTTATTCTGAAATGTCTGGGTGGGTGCTCTGCAGCACAGTGGAGTTTGTAGAGAAGGGAACAATGGATGGGCGAGATGGATGATGACCTGTGGTGGTGGTGGTGGTGGGAACTGAAGGTGCTAGGTTAGAAGGTACTGTTTCCTCTGGTACTGAGAACAAGGTAGAGACAGGTGTGCCCACAGCTGGAGTGGGAGGAGGCAGGCCATGGCATCTGACCTCTCGCTAAAGGAGGAGATGGTATCTCATGAGGCAGGGGAAGATGAGGCAGGCTAAGGGACCTGCAGAAACCCACTGGTGGGGGAGGGTATCTTCACAGTACAAATGACGGGGACATATGGGGACATAGAGGGCACTGTTTTTTTGGCTTTCTGTTTATTTTATCATTTTCTTTGATCATATTTTGGGTCAAATTCTGGGTCTTAGATAAAAAAAAAAAACAAGTCCATGATATACCTACAGATCATGGCAGACACTTTGGGATGCGGGGGTCTTAAGACGGTTGGGGATTCTGCCCCGTGGTTCTTGGTCCTGTTGATCTTAGTTTATTTGGAGACTTGGGTAAAGGTAAGACTGCCCAAGTGTAAACATGCTGAGCGCAGACTGCTCGCTGCCACTGTCCTGGTGGGGACTCCAGACATGAGCATCTTCAGGGTTTTCCAGAGCTGACACCATTTTGATTTTATAGCAGTCAAAGCTGAGACTATCATTTTGCATAAACAGAGAGAACAAAATGACAGAAGTATGGTTTTAGGGGTCACTTTAGGGGTTGTCAGAAAATCTGTCCTAATCCCTAGCCCACATTCATTATTTTTTAAAATGAAACTCAAGTCCCCAATTGAAACATCAATTTAAAAAAGCACCATGTTCTAACAGAATACAGTCCCCCAACATGCTAAGTTAATACCAAAGCAATAAAGACGGTGGTAGGAAACGATGAGAAACCGTTGTTTTCAGTAATAAATTGTTAAGCGTCTATAATAGCGGGAAACTCTCCACCGGAAAACACAGCAGTCGATGACATGGATAACCGGGGGTCTGCGCTGAGACGTTTCCCCGCAGCGCTTGCTGATACCTGGTAGCATGGCCCAGAACTGAAGCCCGGGTGAAGCTGTGCAAATAGGCATCAGGGGAGAGTGCTGGAACACCTCGGATTCATGACCCCTTCGATTCGGAATTGAGTTTTCGTTGCTGAGTGTTCAGAAACCCTTCACGGTTGCCAGGTTTTCCAGCACCCTCACATTCAGTCACACAGCCCCCAGTTTAAGAATTGGAATCTTAGAGGGCAAAGGCAGCTCATTCCGCCAATGGAAACCCAGCCGTCTCACACACGGCTTGCTTTCCCTGTCAAACTTTTAGAGAAGGAAATCGAGTTTTTCCTAGCACCCACGGGGGCTTCATTCCCACAGGGACACCCACAGAAGTCCCCACCCCCACAGAGGCCCCACCCCCACAGAGGCCCCACCCCCACAGAGGCTCCCCCCTCCCCCACAGAAGGGACTCGCCTCCCCAGAGGTTGCCCCCACCCCTACAGAGACAACCTTTGTTTCTGGTTCAGGCATCCATTAGCCGGGCTGGGTTCAATTTTGGAGTTGTCCAGTGATCCAGTTTCATCACATTTCACTTCCTCTTTGTGTCTGCCCTTTTGACCCGGAAATGGTTCTTTGTGTACAGGTAAAGTGTCATGTGGACTCTGGCTGGTCCAGATGCCTTCGTGGTTCAGTGGGGTAGGGTGGGGGTGTTAGGGATGCTGGCTTGGGTGACTGCGAAAGTGACGCTGCCTTCAAGGAAGCTCTTTGGAACATTGGGTGGGGTTGGACTGCTGGGCTTCAGTGCAGGGTTTTCAGTGACAGGACACAAGAGGATGCTGGGAGATGCTTGTCAACTTACCCCTCAGTGGGCCAAGTCACAGTGCTGTCCTTAGCTTCCCCAAAATGCTGTCTCCTGCCTTGTCTCCATCTTCCTTGACCAGCCTTTTCTCTGTCATTAGGCTTCACAATCACTCCCTCAGCCAAGATGTCTCTGGCCACCTGACCTAGGCTTGCCCCTTACATTCATGTATTTTCTGTTGTTAAAGCAAAATGCTCACAAATGGGTATTTATAAAGAGCAGTTTTTATTTTATTTTATTTTTTATGTAGTCATGGTTAACTCACTATGTAGAACAGCTTGGTCTCAAACTCACAGAGATCCACCTGCCTCAGCCTCCTGAGTGCTGGGATTAAATGTGTGTGCCACTATACCTGACAACATCATGGATTTATTGATTTACGTTCTGGAGTCTGGGAAGCCCAAGAACACGGTGCCCCTGTCTGACACATCTCAGAATCTCAGAGGGCCGTTGTCCTATCACAGAACATGGTAGAAGGGGGAAAGGCAGACAAAAGGAAGCGCAACAGAGGAAGAAGGGGCCACATTTACTTTTAGAGCAAGCCCAGTCCTGTGATGACCAACTCCTCCCCGGATAGCAACATTATTCTACTCACTAGGGTGGAGCCCTTGACCCAGATCAGTTCTGTTGCCCCATCTCCCAACACTGTTGCCCCAGGAACTTAATTGCCACCATATGAACTTTGAGGTACACATTTGAACAATAACATCTACAAATTTCTTTCTTTTCCTTTCTTTCTTTCTTTCTTTCTTTCTTTCTTTCTTTCTTTCTTTCTTTCTTTCTTTCTCTCTCTTTCTTTCTTTCT
>CABHPR010128064.1:3317-18358 GCA_902168415.1 Peromyscus melanophrys
TTTTTTTTGGTTTTTCGAGACAGGGTTTCTCTGTGTAGCTTTAGGCCTTTCCTGGAGCTCACTTGGTAGCCCAGGCTGGCCTCGAACTCACAAAGATCCGCCTGGCTCTGCCTCCCGAGTGCTGGGATTAAAGACGTGCGCCACCAACGCCCGGCTTAGCTTTTTCTTTATCATATGAATCTTTAATGAGGTATATTTAGCAGCTGAGGTGACAATTTGCATAGGTATTCAGTAAATGAACATTTTCAAACCTGACTTATTAACACTTTAGCTTATTTTCTGCCATAAATGGTTTGTCTGTTTAGTGTTACATTCTTTCTTTTTTTAATTAATTTATGTTACATCCCGACCGTAGATTCCCCCCCCTTCTCCCCCCATTCCACTCCTCCTCTGTTTCTATTCAGAAAAGGGAAGACACCCATGGATAGCAACAAAACATGGCATACAAGTTGCGTAAGACTAAGCACCTTCCCTCGTATTAAGGCTGGGTGAGGCAACCCAGTATGAGGAGTAGAGTCCCAAAAGCCAGTAAAGGAGTCAGAGACAGGCCCTGTTCCCATGTTAGGAGTGCCACAAGAAGACCAAGCTACAGAACTATCACATATATGCAGAGGGCCTAAATCCCACGTAGTCTCTGTGAGCTCCTATGAGCCCAGGTTAGTTGATTGTGTGGGTTTTTTTTTTTTTTTTTTTTTTTTTTATGGTGTCCTGGACCTCTCTGGCTTCTACAATCCTTCCTCCACCTCTTCAGCAGGATTCCCCAAGCTTGGCCTAATGTTTGACTGTGAGTCTCTGCATCTGTTTCTATCAGCTGCTGTCAATGTTATATTCTGATGGCACTTTATTATCAGATGGCCTAGATGTCATTGCTTCCTGAAACGTTAAAAAATAGGTAATAGGTATCCCTTTCCAGTTTATATTTAAGCTGCAAACATGTCCACTTAAGAAAAAAGGGACCAATGATGTTCTAGTTATTAACATGGAGCTTAAGAGCTCACATATGGTGCTACATAGGTTAGGGGAGCCTCTCCTGAGTGAGTCAAGTCAGCAGCAGCAGGTCCAACTCAGTAAAATTAACAGAAGAGCAAAACAATGTCATGTTTTACTTTTAATAAACTGAGAATTTCAATAATTTTTAGGGTTTTTTTTTTCTGAGACAGGGTTTCTCTGTGGTGTTTTGGTGCCTGTCCTGGATCTTGCTTTGTAGCCCAGGCTGGCCTTGAACTCACAGAGATCCGCCTGGCTCTGCCTCCCAAGTGCTGGGATTAAAGGCGTGCGCCACCACCGCCTGGCCTAGTTTTTTTTTAAATGTCAGTCCCACTCCCATCCTCCCCTGTAAAGAGTTTCCTGGTAGTCATATAATTCTAGCAAGAGTAAAAACATCCAGGCTTCGGTTATTTCGAAAAATGAGATGTTATTGTGCAATCCATCAGCCAGTTCTGAACAATTATCTTCTCTGTTCTGTGTGGCTTTTCCCCACCCCCTCAACATTTCTTATTCTTTTGGAGTAAAAAACTTCAAGAATTTGTTGTCATCCAATTGTCGTTATGCTAGCCCTAGAGGAAAGCCCTACTAAACTTAGGCAATGTGGACGAGAATATGAAAAGCTTCTGAGAAAACAGTGGATGAAGTACTCTGTGGTCTAGGTGATGGAAAGCTTAACAGACATGGCTGGATTCCTGAACATGTAAGAACTAAACGTTCCTTCTTCCAAGGGATTTAAGGACTGAGACAAAAGCAACAATAGAGGAAGAGCATAATTCTGTTACAGTCTGATGTTTAGTGACTCTGTAAATGGTTAATTCAAAGAGAACTACTACAAATAAATTCAACCTAATGGACATTCCAATGAAACACAGACATTTGGGTCATCTCCTGAAATTTCCATTTAACACTCTAGATTCCTACCCCAAGCCCTTGTTCAGTCCTACGAAGTGTAGAAAACAGGATCTGTGAACAAAGAAAAATCCACAGGATCTCAGAATCTTTAACTGATCACTCAGAAGTGCCCACTTCCAGAAGAAAACACCAGTGTAAGGGTTATAGAACAACATTCCATCTAGAAGTATGATGTACCACAAGTTTCTAAATGAAAAGGATTGTTTAGAAGCCACTCACATAAAGGAGGCAAGTAACTAGATTGACTTCGTTAGTGAATCAGTAGCTCTTTGGACTGATTAGTCAAATCAGTAAGCTTCATGTACTCCCAACTGTTCTGATGAATGGTTAAACAGAGCTCCAAAGCTCTGAGGATAGCTTCCTGCTTACAGAACTCCTTCTAAACAAAGGGGAAGGGAGAATGGTTTAAAACAGTGTTTGTGATTTATAACTCAGCTGGCAGTAAAAAGTGAGAGGTGCTGGCAGGAGCATGAGCAGGTCTTCCTGTCTGACTTGCACACTGTCCCATCTTGTTCAAGTAGTCAAGACATTAAAGAAGTGTCCAGCATTTGAGGACTCAAAAGACTTCTCTTGCTAACATTTTTTTCTTGACATCTTTCTAGATTTATGAAATTGTTAGTCACTTTTAGTTGAAATGTGCTATAGTTTTTCATAAATTACATCCTTCTTTCTTTACAGAAAGAAAGCCCTGAAAATGTACCACCCTGTCAACTCACCATCTCTGGATTTCTCTAGCAAAGCATGTATTGATTCCTTGGAAGACTACTGAACCCAGTGTTTTGTCTATTACAATGACAGTGTATATCATTTTACCCATATGTACCTTCTACCAAACACATACAATTCAGATGCCAAACTCCCTACAATTCCTCTATGCTTATATATAATTTATTGATGACCTTCACTCACATTTAGTCCATTTCCCTTTTACAGCACTTTACAAACATAGCTGGGCATCTTAACCACTTCCACAGTTTCAATTATCACCCAGTGTGGCTAACCTCCACTTAGTTGTATTATAAAATTATAGCCCACGCTCCGCAGTGTTGTGTCCACAGAGTACAGTTTTTCTCCCTAGCCTGTTTGCACTCACAGCTGCCTTCTTACTGAGTGGGGTCCACTAGTTTGCTTAGCCAGAATCCTGCAGCAGTCATTATGTTCTATTTTCTGTATCAAAATCTGTCACATCTGGACTCTTCTACTTACTGCCTTAGTTTGGTTGTTATAATCTCTCTTCTGGACATTATAATCATTTTCTAACTAGTCTTTAAAACATATTTCCTTTCCAGAATACCCATCTAGTCACTTAGCCACCCTTTTCAAGGTCTTCATAGGATCTACCTATCCCACTCCAACTTTACTGCACACAATGCTAAAGTTTTGACTTTTTAGAAGGTTATTTAAACAATCTGAAGAAGTCTTCCTTCACATCTCCAGGTCTCTCCTTTCCCTTGAAAAAGTCCAGTAGCCTTATATCTTTACCCATTTATACCCCTGCTGTGGGATGTCTTTCTGTACACTGTGAATATGTGTTGCTCTCATTGGTTGATAAATAAAGCTGTTTGGCCAATGGCGACGCAGAATAATGTAGGGAGCTGCGTGTAGCCACACCTTACAGGTGGTGCTGGTTACCGCCTTCCAGGCGAGCGCTCCCCGTGGTAAACAATTATAGCAGAGGTTGTGGCTTGCTTACGCATGCTTGAGCTTATTGGGCAATGCCCACGTGGTGATCTGAGGTTGGCTGCCCAGAGCCGATATAAGGCCGGGAGAGGCTTTGCCCGGGGGAGTTTTTAGAAGCCAGAAGATTGATCAAGGCCTGAATAAACTGCAAGAAGAAGAGCTCGGTGTCGTGTCCCCTTTGCTGGACGAGGGGGGCGCGACAGAATAAGATTAGATGGTACTATCAAACTGAAGACAGAGCTGAAGAAGGGCGTAGTCACAGCAGAAGCTGCAAGCAGCCTAAGAAGCAAGATGTGAAAGAACCAGTAAACCAGCCAGGTGGTGGCACATGCCTTAAATCCCAGCACTCGGGAGGCAGAGGCAGGCGGATCTCTGTGAGTTCAAGGCCAGCCTGGTCTATAAAGTGAGTTCCAGGACAGGCTCTAAAGCTACACAGAGAAACCCTGTCTCAAACCAAACAAACAAATAAACAAAAGAACCAGTAAGCCACAGGCCTTGTGGTAATACATAGATTAATAGAACTGGGTTAATTTAAATGTAAGAGCTAGTTAGTAATAAGCTTGAGCCATTGGACAAGCATTTATAATTAATATAAGCCTCTGAGTGATTTTTTAAAAGTGGCTGCAGGATGGGGTGGGACAGAGAAAAGCCTCTGGTTACATACTTCTTACCCCTAATATCTGCAAAGCAACTATCGGTTTTAAGTAATTTACATTGGTATGGATTCTTGTATATTGATACAAATTTAAGATTAATTTTGTTATTCTGTATATATGTTTCTACTTCAGTTTAAGATATTTTTGTATACTGATACAAATTTAAGGTTATTTTTGTCATACTGTATATATGTTTCTACTTCTGTTTAATATTTTTGTATATTTATAAAATTTTTTATACTGTATATATGTTTCTAATTTAAGATTTTTTTGTATATTGTTACAAATTTGAGGTTATTGTCCTTATACTGTACATGTTTCTATTTTTGTTTAAGGTGTTACCTACATAGCTTGTTTATTTATGCAATGTAAAGTTTTAGTCCTTAAAAGCTATATAGTGGGGCTGGAGAGATGGCTCAGGGGTTAAGAGCACTGACTACTGTTCCAGGGGACCTAGGTTCAATTCCCAGCACCCACATAGCAGCTGATAACTGTCTGTTACACCAGTTCCAGGAACCCAACACCTTCACACAAACATACATGCAGGCAAAACGCCAATGCACATAAAATATAAATAAACTTTAAAAAAGCTATATAGGATAATAAAGAAATACAGGTATTACACAGATTGCAAGCCCAATGCCACTTTGAGATCTTTGGCAGCAATTAACTATGCAGCTCACACACGATTGAGTCTGTATGATAATGAGTATTCAGAGACAGGTAATGCCTGGGGGGCACTCACCAACCTAAGACAGAGCACCTGTGTGGCCTGGGCAGGTGTCTCCATGATGAGTAAGGTGACCTGCTGACGTCCCATGCAACCTAAGTCAGAAGCTCATTTTTTAGTAAAAGGGAGACCTGTAGGGCGCTGGCCCCCGTTTTGGGTAACTGTTGCCTTGCTTGCTGACCTTGACCTTGATATCCTCCCTATGCTAATTCCCTGCCAGGTTCCACCCTCCTGAATGCTTAAGGGAAGTTCCTTGTCTGTATATCCTGCATAATGGGCGTTAACAGCTTAGATGCAAGATTGTAAAACATCAGTAGCGCACTTCTGCCCTCCGGGGTTCTCCCATTGTGCTGTAAGCCTGTATTTAAGACCTCCTCCCCCCTTCAATAAATGACATTCGGCATTTAAAATTAAATATATATATATATATATATATATATAAAATTGAATGAATACTGCAAATGTAATCTATGAATACCACAAATGTGATTAATATCATGAGTGTAATTAATGAATATCATGAGTGCAATTTAAAAAATAAATAAAGAAAAGGAAAAAAAAACACATAGTGATGTACCTGTACTGTCAGTAAATATATTCTATGATATTTGCACACACACACAAAAAGAAATACAGGTATTAACCCATATTTATCAAATTTATAGTCATATTAGTTAGGTTTTCTAGGTATGCAGAGATATGTTTCAAATAGATGGGTAATCTTCAAACACTTCAAAGACCTACAGAATATGGCATTTAAAATGTTTTAATAACTTAAGACTTCTCTTGACATGAGACGTGTCTGTTCCTGGAAGCACTGATCTACTTATAAAGAGGATGATGGGCACTGAAGACACTCCATATGGAGTTTGCTTTCTTTGTGGCACAAACTGGCCTTTAGGGCAAGAAACTGCCCTTGCCTCAACTGCTGATAGCACACTGTCCAAACTGGGCAAATAGGACACGAAGGAAGGCAATTGCTAAGATAGGCTAGGACAGTCCTTCATATTTCCTGCTTCTGAAAAAGGTCTGTGAAATATTCTAGGCCTGTAGGCCAAAGATTGATGCCCCAATATTGGAGAGGAACCTTGGGTGACTGTCCAGGCAACCAGCTGTTTCTGTCATTTCTTGGAAGTTGCTTACTTGTACTTCCTCCTTACTCGGGTAATATTTTCTTAGTCAGGTTTTTGATGGGGTTGAAGACTAGACAGTTACAATTCTCCCAAATCTTGGCAAAAGACATATTAGGTACAAAACTTTGGACGCTTCAGGAGAGGACAGCTTTTGAAGTAATCTCTATAAATTTGCCAATTACTTACGGACTGGACATTTAGAATGTATTTCTTACTTAATAATTGTTCTTGTATCTAGTTTCATTTTTGTTAAAGTTATTACCTTTCCCTTCTTCTGGACAATACTTGATAATTCTTGTTGTATACAGTTTTATTATGTTAGGGTTAGAACCTTTCCTTCTTAATTAGACAAAAAGGGAGAAATGTTACAGGAATTCTGTCACTGGACTGCTAGCCAATTGAAAGGAGCGTTTTGGTCCAAGAGGTGGGGTTTTCATTGGGAATGGATGTGACTGAAAGAAAAGGCAGGGCCGAGGAATGCGCGGCCCTTTGGAATGAGGAACAAGTAGTGGCAGTGGCAGAGGCTAGTGACTTGGTTCAGACTTTCCATTTTGTTTTGTAATATTTGTCCACAGATTTTACTGATAACAAACAGTAATCATTTAATATCTTTTATAATCTGTCTATACAGAGATATTTATAAATGTCTATATGCAATCATTTGCCTCTGTATTAAGATAGGTGAGTTCATATTGCTGTCTCCAACCTCATTTCCATAACTACATGTTCTAGCCTATACTTCTTTTGTTGTTATGATTCTGTTTTTTTGAGATAGGGTCTCAAAATGTAGCCCAGGCTAACATACAGCTCAAGATCTTCTTTCCTTATGCTCTTGAGGGATTACAGGCATGTACTACCACATCAAGCTCAATAAGTTTTGAAAAAAAAAGATTTTAAAATAAAAAGGAAGGGAATAAGCACCAAGAATATATGAGAACAGATATAAGGAGTAAGTACTAGGCAGAAGAAAATAAGGCATTGAAAATGAGAGAGCAACAAATTAGGCAGAAAGAACAGAGAACTCAGGAACAGACTAACACACTGTGATTAAGTATCAAAGATATGGGTCTAGAGAAAAGTCAAACAGAAATTACCAGATTTAAAAAAAAAAAAGTAAAACTCATTTCTATAGTTAGTCACAATGGCTCTCAATGGGGGGGCTAATCTTACCCTAAGGAACATTTGTAATATTTGGAGACATATTTCATTGCTATGACTTAGGAGCAAAGGCTAACTTCATGAGGATGTATTACACGGCAAATGACTTAGGATAAGAATATGAGTGACATTAAGTACAGGCTAAAGATAAAGAGAAGCTACTCAAATCATTTTATTTGGATGGATGTAGCTTCATCAGCATATTTTATCCAATCACTAGCATATTTTGTAGGAAAAATTTAAATTTGAGCATTTATTAATCAAATGGTTCATAATTATAATAAAACATGATTATGTTATACCCAATCAAATTAATATGTAGAGTATAATTAATGATGTCCATAGTTTGTCTTCACTTACAAGATGCATGAAGGATGTCATCATCCACATCCTGCCATGGCACACCATTTTACCCATTACAGGGACAACAAGCACAGACAACTGGGTAGTTCTTAGGCCACTGCATGTTCAGGGATTAAATCAGAGGGATGGAAAACTTTTGTTTTCCACAGGAATTCTCCAAGCATTCAGAAGCACCAGAGTAGGTATGCAGGTTCAACCGAGGTCATAACCTTCTCACTCACTGCAGCATATTTCATTATTTATTTCTTCCCTACCATATTATTATCCTCTTGATGTCTATGTTTCTGATAAATATTCACTCATATTTCCCTGGTTAGGCAGCACAAAAACCATCATTTAAAATATTTTAGAGGGCTGTTAAGATCTGTAAGTTTGCATTTTAAAAAGAGTGCCTATGAAAGGTCAATAACTGCTGTGTTAATTTCTAAAATTAATATGGTAGGTATTACCATGCCCAATTTTATTAAGATAAAGAGAACAAGATAGCATATGAGCCCAAACATAGGTGTGGCTAGTCCAAAGGCAGACTAGGGAGAGAGCAGGGTAGGCTTGTAGAGCCCCACTCTCACAGTAGGCTTCAAACTAAGTGTCTGCCCAACATCAGTCAGTATTCTTAGTTTGTCTGCCTATTTTTAACTGTAACTATTAAATTTTGGTCAAAGCTTTGACTTAATTGCTTTTAACACTGACTAAAATTTTATGTATTTATCTCTGGGGTCTACTTAATTTTGTTTATTTAGTTGAAGGTCTTATGTTAGAAAATAGTCAATACCTACATATTTAGGAACACCATCAATACTGATCACTAGTTCATGATGACTTTACCTTTAGTGCAAAAGGACAAATAAGAGTTTAGAAGGATGAATACAGAACAAACAAAACCATGCATTCCTACAAAAATGACCTGACTAATCAGATACAAATTGACGAATCTAATTGATTTCAGATGAGTTTTCATGAGACATATCTGTCCTCTATTGTCCAGATGGGAACTGTTTAGACCACGAACACATTTCTGTATCTCAACTAAAAATATATGTTTGAAAATCTCATAAGGAAGAAACTGTTTTTGCTGTTATGTCAGAAGCTCCCTTTCTCACATATCAATGCCATGTTTCATGAGACATGTGGTGGTTCCAGTCAGAGGCTTCCAAGAATTGCATGATCAAACCAAACCCTTCCTGTTAAGCTAAAATTGATGAGAAACTATCATTAGCAGAGCATGCCTTTTGTGCTAGGCAAGGAACTAAGAACTTTAGACGATCACCAAGTGTATGTGAAGATTAAGTAGGTTAATAACATGCCAAATATTTACCAGAGTGCCTGAATGTAGAAAACAGCCAAATGTCACCTGTGGTGGTTATTTTATGGGCATATCTTAGAAGATTGACTCATTAGTCAGGTACCATGATTGCCACCTTACAGGGAAAGACTTGAGGCTCACAGAGACATATGGTGGGCTCAAAGTCACACAGTTGTTTCCCAAGTCTGTATCACTGAACTTCTAAATCCAGGCTCCTGCCAATATCACACATGCATACTTGAAATGTGGAACAGGAAAATGTGTTGAAAGAATGGAGCAAGAAGAGTTAGGTTGAAATCCTAGCTCCATGAACTTCTGCTCTATGACTCAGGAAACCAATTAACATCAATGTACTCATCTATAAAAATGGCAATAATAATATGGACTTTCCCATGATTACTTTCATCAAGTTATAATATTTTCAAACATCTATCAGAGCTAGGCAAATAGTAGGCAATCAAAACATCAAAGCTAAGCTGAGGAGATAGCTCAGTCAGCGATGTACCAACTGTATGAGGTTCCAAGTTCAATCCCCTGAACCAACATAAAAAGCCAGGTGTGGTGTGAATACTTACACTTGTAATCTTATGCTGGGGAGGCAAAGAAAGGGGGACCACCAGCTAGTCAGCTTAGCCTAAGGGGGCCCACCAGCTAGTCAGCTTAGCCTATCAGTGAGCCCCAAGTCTCAGTGAGAAACCCTATTTCAAAGAACAAGGTAAAGGGCTCCTGAGAAATAACATAAAGGTCAAACTCTGGTCTCCACACCCACATGCATACAAACAAACAAACAAACAAACAAACAAACAAACAATCAAATTCTGAAGCATCTGGATTGCTTTTCAAATACAGGTCCCATGAGTATGTTTCTCTTTGAAAAAGAGTCTTGCTCCCAAAACCATTTATACTTATCATTGTTTTAAGAAATTAAAATTATAAAACCTCAATTCTGTGAGCATAGTCATCATCTTAAGCAACATGAATATACTGAACTATGGAGATATACATAATTGTATGAGATAGGCAAGCATTAGTTCTATTTTAAAAGTCATAAATAAAGGCTCAGAGAACTTAAGTAATTAAGTCAAGATCATAAAGGATAAAACAGTATCAATAATCTGCTCTATGAAATAATACTGGTAATCTATTTTTAAATGAATAGATAGTCTCAGCATTAAAAGCATACAATAGTTTTTGAATCCTTCTTTTGGAAGCACATCTATCACATGAGGAAACTACACATGAACATAATTACTGCAACTTCTATCCTTGAGTTGTACTGTGTCATTAGAGTACAGGGAGAGAAACAAAAGCATAAATAAGAGGAAAAACCAAAATATATATACAAGGTAGAAATAAATCAGTATAAATCCTTGTACTTCTAGGATAAAAAGGGACATACAAGAACATGGAGAAAGGCTGGGAGTATGAGTACAAAATTACAGAAGATAACTAGGCTTAGGTCTGGCAGATGTGAGAGGCTTGGTGCATGCATTTATCAGTTTGTGAACTGGAATTAGTACAAAAAGTCTATGCTGGGAAGAAACAGCAACAGGGTGTGTACTGGCCAAGTTCTCATCAAAGACACATCAGAACCATTCAGCAGAAGTACAAATAAAGCATAATTCATAGAGCAGGAACAATTCTGGTTCCATCTATAGAAGTTTACTTTCGAACTGTCAGGCTGGATCAATCAAATAAAACTATAAAACTTTTAGAGAGTATCTGTTCACAGAAGAAACAACAATTTTCATTATTGATCAACATCCAGGCCTGTAAAGATCAAAATAACTCACTGTATCATTTAGAGGAAGCTCCATTTCTCAGTTTTATTTGAAAGTCAAATATATTATAATCATCAAATAGAAAAGGGTGAGAGAAGTTATTTAAGAGCTGGAAAATAGGGTGAATTGTTACATGAATCCTAAATGGTCTTGTAGTTAAAAACCTGGAGCCAAATAAATGCTGAAAGATCAGAGAGACAAAGGAACAAACCCACAGCTACTTCTCACCTCGCCAACTCCTCAAATCCTCTGACTGAATGCCCTGGAGTCCTCAGTCAAAAAACGTTCTCTAGTTCCTGTCTCCTCGGCCTTTCTCTGCCTAACCATTGCACTTCCTATCTCAACCTTCCTAGTGCTGGGATTAATGGCGTGTGTGCTTACCAAATACTGGAGTTAAAGGTGAGTGCCACCACTGCCTGGCTCTGTTTCTCTCCTAGACTGGATCAATCTCATGTAGCCCAGTGTGGCTTTGAACTCACAGACATCCAGACAGATCTCTGCCACCACTGCCTGACCTCTACGTTTAATCTAGTGGCTGGCTCTGTCCTCTGATCAGGTAAATTTTATTAGAGTACAACAAAATATCACCACAGTGAATGGCTGTGAAATGCATTTTCTAGATTCATTACATCCACTGCTGTCAGTAAGTCACACCTATAGTTATTGAACTGGGCCTACACAAGACCAACTCTATCAACAACCAGTCAAATAATGGAGAGGGGCTCAGAGGCCCTACTTTATGGCTCTGAACTACTGGCTATTAATACATTCAGAGATAACCTTTATGCTGAATTTTGTAGCTTTAATTTTGATTTTTAGTGATGTTAGGACTGTGCATATTAGGTAAAACTCTGTTAAACTATATCCCCAGTCTCATTTTCTTTAGTTACTTTCTCATGTTTTTAAATCTACAGTCAATATTCACTTGTATGGTATTCAGGGGACATTAATTTCTAAATGAGGTCCTTAAGAGTAGCTGACAGGAGACAGATGGAAAATTATCTCCCCCCTTATTTTGTTGAGCTGGAAGTTAAACCCAGGCCCTCATGCATGAAAGACAAGCACTCTACCAACTAAGCTACAACCCTAGCCTTGAAATTACCTTTTTCTTTATGAAAAATCTAAACTATTTTACATATTACTCAGGTTTTTTATAGAAACTCTCAGTTCCGTCTATTCCCTTTCTGTAAAAGAGATAACAAAGGTCACTGTGTCTGATGATGCTACTGTTATCTGTTAGTCAATCTTATTCATATTTTCTTAAATATCAGAGTCCCTCCATACAGATTAATTTTGGTCTTCATCTCTGTTACGAGGTATAAAATCATCTTTGCACTATTTTAGTAGTCTTTCTGTTTCCAGTAAGTTGGCTTTAGGTAAATATTATGTGCATATAGGTCAATACAATAAGATCTTCATTATGTATTCCACTATGTACTGTATGAAATCTAGATTCACTACAATCACTTCGATCAGTAACTCTCACCTATAGCTACTGCAGGCATCCCTGTAGAGAAAACAAAGATGAGGTTTTCTGTAACAGAGGAGAAGCAGAGGCAGAGGTGCTACCTGGCACACTGTCTCTGCCTTTTCCTCAGGTAACAGGGTAGAAACGCTAAGGCTGCATTTGATCAGTGTTCCTGTACGGGGACTACACAGACTGTTGGGCAATTCCCCCAGAATGGCATGTGAACTCTGAATTTAAAAGGCAGAAAATAGTTTCATTTCTTAGAGAACAAGCAACCAAGTGGTGGTCCTGTTGGGGATCCTAGAGCTAAAGAGGAACACTGTCATGTGCTGTCTTTGTGCCGACCCTGAGAGGCTGTTTCACTTCGCATAGAAACAATGTGTTCTTAGAGGATAACATTGGAAAACATAACCCTAAAGAGGACGTGTGTCTTCCTGCATCAATCCCTGATATACTAACATCCATTCTGTACATTATGCCTTATATTTTATCATCAGTATGTAGAACTTTTCCACTCTGTTGGTATCTGACTATATACACAACATATTTTCATTATTACATTTAATGTATTTATTTTATTTTTGAGTGTTTTGCCTGCATATACGTGCATGTGCCACATGTGTGTAGTACACACAGAAGTCAAAAGAGAGCATTGAATCTCCTGGAATTGGAGTCAGAGATGGTTGTGAGCTACCATGTGAATGCTGGGAACAGAACCCAGGTGTTCTACAAGAGCACCAAATGCTCTTAACTCCTGAGCCATCTATCTAGCCCTCTATCCTATCTACTTTAAATTTGTATGTTTTGTAACAATTTTATTATCTTCCTGAATTTTTATTAATATATAGAATTTGTATTTGACTCTGTAGATGATTATCTTGTAGTATTTTTTTCACCTCATTTACACTTGTTATTACAACTATGGTGATACATTGTGTACTCTAATAAAATTTGTCTGAAAATCAGAGAACAGAACAAGCCACTAGATTAAACATAGATGCCAGGCAGTGGTGGCACACACACCTTTAATCCTACCACTCAGGAGGTAGAGATCCATTTGGATCTCTGTGAGTTCAAAGGCACCCTGAACTACATGAGATTGACTCAGTATAGAAGAGAAACAGAGCCAGGCAGTGGTGGCACACACCTTTAATCCCAGTACTTGGGAATCACATGCCTTTAATCCCTGCACTAGGAAGGAAGTAATATGGCTGGGCAGAGAAAGGCATGAGGAGACTAAAGCCTTTCAGCTGAAGCCTTTTCGGCAGAAGCCCTTTTCAGCTGGACCCCTTTTGGCTGAGGACTCAGAGACATTCAGTCAGAGGATTCATGGAGTTGGCGAGGTGAGACATAGCATGTCTCTCTGATCTTTCAGCATTCACCCCAATATCTGACTCTGTTTTTTTTTTAATTAAAAAGACCATTTAGGATTCAGGCAAGACCAACAGATACAGGCTAGATTTCTTCTGTCTTGTTTTATTGGGTAAGAAACAGAATTCTATGGCCCATTTCTTAATTGGACTGTTGGGAATTTTGGTGTTTAATTTCTTGAGTTCCCTATATATTCTGGATATCAGTCCTCTGTCAGATGTGGGGTTGGTGAAGATCTTTTCCCATTCTGTGGGCTGTCGCTTTGCCTTGTTGACCGTATCCTTTGCTCTACAAAAGCTTTTCAATTTCAAGAGGTCCCATTGATTGATTGTTTGTCTCAGTGTCTGAGCTACTGGTGTTATACCTAGGAAGCGATCTCCTATGCCAATGCATTCAAGACTACTTCCTACTTTCTCTTCTAGCAGGTTCAGAGTAGCTGGATTTATGTTGAGGTCTTTGATCCACTTGGACTTAAGTTTTGTGCCCGGTGATAGATATGGATCTATTTGCAGCCTTCTGCACGTTGATATCCAGTTATGCCAGCACCATTTGTTGAAGATGCTTTCTTTTTTCCATTGTACGCTTTTGGCTTCTTTGTCAAAAATTATATGTTCATAAGTGTGTGGATTAATGTCAGGGTCTTCAATTCGATTCCATTGGTCCACAAGTCGGTTTTTATGCCAGTACCAAGCTGTTTTTATTACTGTTTAACATCAATAAGAACAAAATGTTGATTATAAAGAATGATACTTTGAAAATAGCATATTTTATAAAGTTTATGATATGGTTATTATTATCCTTGGCATTTTTGTTATTGCTTTTTAAGAATCATTTTAGGTTAAACAAAATACTATTTTTTTAAAATTAAATTGTTGTGGTAGTTTGAAGGAAAATGGCCCCCAAAAGGAGTGGCATTAATAAGAGGTGTGGCTTTGCTGGCGTAGGTGTGGTCTTGTTGGAGGAAGTGTGTCACTGTAGAGGCAGGCTTTGACCTCTCATATATACTCAAGATACTGCCCAGTATCTCAGTTCACTTCCTACTGCCTTTGGATCAAGATGGAAGGACTCTAGCACCAGCACCACATCTGTCTGCACGCTGCCTTGCTTCCTGCCATGATGACAATGGACTAAACCTCTGAACTGTAACCAAGTCACTCCAATTAAATATTTTCTTTTTATAAGAGTTGCCCTGGTCATGGTGTCTCTTCACAGCAGTACAAACTCTAACTAAAACATTGTCTTTACATAAAATATGTAAGATACATGAAACATAGAAATTACATCTATTAATGGGGTGCTATGTAATATTTCCATACATGTACACATTGGGCAATGACTAAGGTTAAACATCTACCTACCCAAACCTATTTTTTGGGGGTAGTGGTGGTACTGGAATCAAACCCAGGGCCTCACACATGCTACCATTGAGCTACATTTTCAGCCACATTCAACGTGTGTGTGTGTGTGTGTGTGTGTGTGTGTGTGTGTGTGTGTGTGTG
>CABHPR010128065.1:10486-24391 GCA_902168415.1 Peromyscus melanophrys
TTTCTTTCTTTCTTTTCTTTCTTTCCTTTCTTTCTTTCTTTCTTTCTTTCTTTCTTTCTTTCTTTCTTTCTTTCTTTCTTTCTTTTTCTTCCTTCCTTCCTTCCTTCCTTCCTTCCTTCCTTCCTTCCTTCCTTCCTTCCTTCCTTTCTTTCTGCTAAACGAATTAAATTATTTAGTTACTTATTAAATTTTTTCATTGATTTTACATACCAGTCATAGTTTCCCCTCCTCCATTCAGAAAGAGGCAGACCTCCCATGGGAGTCAACAAAGCATGGCATATCAAGATGAGGCAGGACCAAGCTCCTCCCCCTACATCAAAGCTGGGCGAGGCATCCCAGTATGGGGAATAGGTTCCAAAAAACCAGCTCATACCTGAGGGACAGGTCCAGATCCTACTGCTAGGGGCCCCACAAACAGACCAAGCTATACAACTGTCACTCTCATGCAGAGGACCTAGATTGATCCCATGCAGGCTCTCTAGCTGTGGGTCCAGAGTCTGTGAGCTCCCACTAGCTCAGGATTGACCTTTTCTTATGGAAATACTTAAACATACTCAAGTAAACAGTACAGTATAAGGAGTTTATGTTTCCTTAACTATCTACCTCCTGCCTCTACACTTGATAATTTTCCCCTTCTTCTGGCTTTGTTTGCATTTTAGCCTCTCCTAGCTTCCATTTCATGCCTTGCATACTTTTTGTTTGCTGTGGACTAGAACCTGAATTTTGACAAGTTTCAGCAAAAAATTACCTAGTATAGCTGTGCGTAGCACACTGCTGTAGGTGTGCAAAGGTGATGGCAACAAGATATCTGAGCTTTTAATGCTTGCTCTAAGTGAAACGGTACAGGTTGTGTGAGTGCTGAAGTATGAGGGGACAATGGTTCTTCAAAGGCTGGATTGGTGTGAGGTCTTAGAGGCCATAGCTCTAAGGGAAAAGGGAAGTAAGGAAGTTTAAGGAAACTCCTGGCTTTTTCCTGTGTGGCAGACCTGTGCTAGGTCTGACCTGGGTGTCTAAGCTAATGTTTCTGTTGCTATGTAGAGACACCATGACCATGGCAACTCTTATAAAGGAAGACATTTAGTTGGGGGGGGCTTACAGTTCAGAGGTTTATTAAGTTCATTATCAGGAAGGATAATGGCAGGAAGCATGGCAGCCTGCAGGCAGACAGACATGGTGCTGGAGAGGCTGCTAAGAGTTCTACATCTGGAGAAGAGAGTGACACTGGGCCTGTCTTGAGCTTCTGAGACCTCAAAGCCCACCCCCAGTGACATACTTTCTCCAACAAGGCTACACATCTAATAATTATGTGGGAGCCATTTTCATTCAAACCACCACAGTGGGCTTCAGTGAGCTCAAGTAGAGCTATCAAAAAGTAGTCTAATGAGGCTGCTTCAGAGGCACTAGAATTGGAATATGACTGCTGGTGTGTGTGGCTCATGCCCCTCTCCTGGCTCAGACTGAGCTGCCTTGGGGTTTCCACTGGAGAATACACAGTGGGCAAGAAGTAGGGAGAAGGATTTTCCAGATGGAAAGCAGTGGGCATTGGTAAGTACAGATAAAAAACCCAATGTTGAGTGTCTTGGGGATGGCTGGAGCTTAGGGTTCCATGACAACTGCCTAGTGTGCTCACTAAGGCACTGTGTGCTGTTCTGAAATCATGGAGGACTCCCAAGCTTTACTGAGAGTTGACATTGTTCTGTGTTTAGCTTTTGGAACTATTCAAAGTTTCTCTGAGGGAGGGAAAAACTGCAGTCCGCTCTGAACTGTAGTGGCTTTCTCTTTGTTTTTGAGACAGGGTTTCCTGTGTAGTCCTAGCTGTCCTTGAACTCACAGAGATCTACCTGCCTCTGTCTCCGAAGTGCTGGGATTAAAGACATGTGCTACTACGCCCGACTCTGTGGTGTCTTTCTTTGGTAATTGCCCCTATTTCCTATACTGTGAAACATTTCCTTAGCAGGCAGGAGAGAAGTATCAGCTGTTTTGTTTTATCTGTCTTCCCTGACTAGTCCTGTGTTTGATAGTGTGGAAAAGATAGAAAAGAAACTTTCAAGTGGTTCTCAAAGCTTAGGGACTTGACTCTTTGGGAGAGCATCCGTGAAGTAACTCATATTTCACACTCTGTCTTTCATCTTGGTTTAATTATGAGGTTTAAAAATCATGTGCAGATGTTCTCCTCCAGTAGTTATGGAGCTAGGAACAACAGTAAGAATTCTGCACAACTTTACATCGTGGGGGCTGTGTCTTGTGTACTCACTGTTTCCATTCACTCCCTTCCTTTTTGTTCCTTCATTCTTTTTTCATTTTTTAAAGATTTACCTGTGACGTGATGGGTTTCATTCTGATGATGTTTTCATGTACATGTACCATTATTCTTTGCACTTGTTCATAAACTCCTCGTTGTCTTCTGTTGTCCCTACACCCCCTGCTGTCCCCTCCCTCACCTCCTTCTGTCTTCATGTCCCATGTATTCCATTACTCTACCTCTTTTTATCTGCTTGCCCTTTCTTGACAGTGTTTCACTCCATAGCCCAGGGTATTCTAGAATTCCTTTAGTACTGGGATTATAGGCATAGCCACCCAGCCACCATTTTTCCTTTCTGTACATCTTTTACTATTTCGTATCTGTACATTTTTTTCTTGAATTATTCAAGAGTAAGTTCCATACACCATGATTCTTTATGCCAAAGTAGTATGTGTGTGTTTCCAGAGAATAAGGCTGTTTTCTTACATAGTCATAACATAGCGCCAACTTCAAATTTAATATTGAAATAATACTGCCATCTACCATTTATTCACCAGTGTGACCAATGCCTTTTTATAGTTCCTAAACACATGCATCTCATAGTCCATTATATCATAGCCCTTAGTAAATTTTTGAGTGATGACAAGCAGAGATTTGTTAAGGTCAATCCACATGAGTCTATTTAATGGGTAATAGGGATTTATTAAGATATAAATTGAGAAAATACGCTTACGAACACAGAACCAAGTAAACAGCTGAAGTCGTCCTCTGTTATGTCTGGGAGCAAATGCACCTGGCTGTCCGATCACGTCAGGAAGAAGGAAACACATAACCCCTCTCCATTTATTTTTTTAAAGAGGTCATGTACAAAGGCAAGAAGCACCGCCTCTTTCAGACTGTATAGCCCAAGGTTATGGGCAGAGCAAATACCACTACAGAGATTTTTCTAAAAGATTTTATTTTAATTGCATGTATATGTGTGGTTATATGCACATGAGTGCAGGTGCCCAAGGAAGCCAGAAGAGGGCGTATAACTTCAGTTATAGGTGGGTGGTTGTGAGCCACACCACATGGATGCTGGCGACCAACTTGGTCCTCTAGAAGAGCAACAGATGCTTTTAACCCTGAGCCATCTCTCCGGCCCTATTTTTCTGGTTTTATGATCTTAAGTTTTAGAACAACTTCCTTACCTGACATTTGGTTTTTGCTTCTTCCAAGGTAATTCGGGATGTGATAAAGGTGCACATGGAAGAACTCAGTAACCACTGGCAAGAAGAACAGGAAAAAGCAGAAGATGGTGCTGAAAAGTATGTCATTGTCTTTACTAATGAAGCATTTGCTTATTTAATTTTCTGTTTGTATTGAACCCAGGGCCATGCACTTGCTGCTATAATTGTGGACATCCAGCACTATGTCTGGCTTAAAGTAGTATCTTTTTAAAGAATCATCTATATGTACTATTAAACCGTTGCATTTCCAAGACCCTTAGTAACATACTGTGATTCACTGGTGCTTGTTTATTGTCAGTGCTCAGAATTAACTGTACTTAGAGCTGTGACGTTGCCATGCATAGGGATGAACAACCATATTAAGGAAATAGTTATAAATACATTATATTATAGGGGCTGTTTGTTCAGTTGCTACCTTTTTGGAATATAAGATTATACTTGTTTATTTACATGCTAGCTGCCATTGGTATGATACAGAATATTATACATTAGGTCGATGGTCTGTGTGTGCAATGGAGGCCATTAGTGAAAGGAACTGATGGCTGTTCCTTTCCGTGCTGCAGGAATGAAGAAAGGCGATCAGCTTCAGTAGATTCACGACAGTCTGGTGGAAGTTATTTGGATGTGGAAAATTCACGACATAGAAGGGCTCGGAGTAGAAGTCCACACAAACGAAAAAGAAATAAGGACAAAAATTCTGAGTCAAGAAGAAGGAAAGAGAGGTGAGTCTGTCTACCCCTGACAGCATTGTTATCTTTGTCCAGCATCGTTGACTTTGTTGTAGAATGCAGGAAAATAAATTGTAGGGATAAGATAAGGTAGGGGAGGAATTAATGGACTCTTTCAGACTCACCATTGCTCAGTTCAGTCTACCCCTGTAGAGTCGTAGTTCCTAGTTCTGTGTGCGTGATAAAACATTGCCTTCCCCCAACCCCTTTTCTTTGTGGTATTGGAAATTGAACCTAGAGACTGATGAATAGTAGGCCAAGTGCTCTATTACTGAGCTATAACTTCAGTCCTTTTCTATATTTCTTTTAAGTTTTGAGACAGAACCTCACCATGTTACCCAGGCAGGCCTTGAACTTGTGATCTTCTTCCCTCTGCCTGCCAAGTAGCCTGGATTATAGACTTGCACCACCAAGTGATCATCTTGGAGCTCCCTCTTTTTTTTTTAAATCACTTAACCTGACATATGAAAGTAATGTCTGGATAAGGCAGTGGTACAATACCTGCTTAGACCTTTCTTCTGTTCGTATTGTCCTCTCGTGTTTCTCATTCTTCATGCTAATTCTCCAGTTGAAATATTTTTAGAATCAGAGACATTCCAATCTATATCAGTCAATTTTACCCTTGGTAGTATAATTTTGATAACTAGAAGATAGGAATTAATGTTAAATAATAAATTTAAATATCTAATCTTGTATGCCAGCTGCTTACTGGGCATCGTCCTGGGTGTCACATTCACCAGGGCTCTAACTAAACTGTTTCTTAGTCTGTCCTCCTTCCCTAGTGTTCCTGTCCAGGTTGGTGGGATAACCCTGTCAAATTTACTTAAGCCGGAAGTCAGGTGGTCATTAATGCTTACCATCTGGTCAGGTCCAAATTCCTGTCCGTGCGGCCGTGGGCCTCCTACTGTTCCTGTTGCTCTCTGTCTAGACTAGAGAATAATGGTTGTCTTTTGAGTTGCTGTCGACGTCTCTAAACTTACCCTTTGTGAATCCATCTCTCCTGTGCTGCCCAAGTGAGTTCTTTTAAAACTCAGCAGCAGCAAAATTCACATTCCGTTGAATGGCTTTCAGCACTTAGGATCAGTTTCTGCTTGTTTCTTGTACTTTCCATGATCCTGTGGAGTGCAGAATCTGCCCTGGGTATCCTGACTTGAGTTCTTATCCCTATCTATGCCATTTTGCACTGTGTCCTTCTGCCTATTTTTTTTTTTAAAGGCTTGCTTGGCGAACTTCTCTTTTCCTGAGCCCTCTTTCACTCAAGCAAAAAGGACAGTCTTACCTAGCACATCATAGTTTGTTGCACTTAGTGGTTCTCCCCAATAGAGTCTTCACTCCTGGAAGGCAGGGTCTGTGTCTTACTTAGTGGTGTTGCTGTTGTTATTGTTGGTTTTTGTTTTTCTGAGACAGGGTCTCACTGTGTAGCTCTGGCTGCCCCAGAACTCACTATGTAGACCAAGCTGGTCTCAAACTCACAGATACGCCTGTCTTTGCCTCCCAGGTGCTGAGATTAAAGTTGTACACCACCACGCCTGGCTCCTTAGTTTGATGTGGACAGTACTGTTTAATACTCGACTTTAACATGATGTGTCTTTCCAGGGCCACTGGTGAAGAATTAGTGAACCTTTTTCTAAAAAGTAATTTGCCAGGTTGTGGTGGCTCATGCCTTTAATCCCAGCACTCGGGAGGCAGAGGTAGGTGGATCTCTGAGTTCCACAGACAAACTCTGTCTCGAAAAGAAAAATAATTAAAAAAAAAAGCTATTTACGTATATGTATGTGTGCCTGCATGAGCACACCCAGTGTGTACAGATGCCTGTGGAGGCCAGAAGAAAGCACTGGATGCCCTGGAACTGTAGCTATGAGCACTTGTGAGCTGCCTGGATGATGGGAACTGAACCCTGGTCCTCTGCAAGAGCAGTGAACATTCGAGCCATCTCTCTAGCCCTAGTAAAGTTTTTGTGTTGGCCTGACAGTTTTGCTGATCTTACTGTCATTCTGTAGGTCTAAAGCTAGCTGTGATTAGTTCTTCTCTTAGGAAGATGAAATGCTTGCTTAGTTACCCCCTTCTGACCCCCACAAATGAACTCTTACCCATCTAGTAGAAACTGTGCTTTGACTCATTTCGGAGTTGTCATCTCTAATCAGTCACTGTAAACTTACGTTGCAAGTCTTCAGTGTGAATATGAAGTAGTAGAGGGTAAGCAGTGAATGAGCAGGAAATACTTCTTAGAGTAAGGCTGATATCTACATTCATTCCTAAGATAGAATGAGTTCTAGAAAGTTGAGACGGCAGCCAGAATAAGGAAGTCAGACAGTTTAACATTCTTTTCTGTACCTTTAGTATTTTATTTGAAATGGATTCTCTGGTCATCTAACATTAACATATATTTAGTTATTTTAAAGCAGACCTCCAAAGTATAATCCTGTTTTGCTTACCATTTTTTCCTTTCTTTTACTTTTGAGATATCGTCTCCTCCTCCTCCCTCCTCCCTCCAAGCTCCTATATACCCCTCTTTGCTCTTCAAATTCATGGCCTCTTTTTTCATTAATTGCTGTCACATGCATATACATTCCTAAATATAGCCTGCTTGGTCTGTGTGTTACATGCATATGTGTACATGCATACACATTCCTAAATATAGCCTGCTTGGTCTGTGTGTTACTTGTCCATGTTTTCAGAGCTGACCATTTGGTACTGACTGATAACCAAATGATGGCTCTTCCAGAAGACTATTTCTCCTGCTCTCAGCATTCCTTAGTTGCCTCTAGTTCTCTGTAGACTTGCAGCCTCCTGGGCCTTTCCCAGTCCACTTTGGCATGTCTGTTGTTGTCCTTGTTCCGGTCTTGTTTAGGTACTTATGTTAGTGAGACTTGGAGTGTAGCTTCTGAGATTACTTGGAGACACAGTCTCTCCCTGACCCTCTGCCTCTTATAATCTGTCAGCCCCTCTTCTGCAGTGTCCCCTGAACCTGAGGTGTGGGAGTATTTTGTAGATGTAGCCATTGGTACCAGGCTCCACAACTCCACATTTTGATTAGTTGTGGTTTTCTGTAATGGTCTCATGTCTGATGTAAAGAGAAATTTCTATCATGAGGGGTGAGGATTACATTTAACTGAGGATATAAGGACAAATATTTTGAGTAAAGTTAGGGATCATGGTGGTTTAGTAAAGTGGTGGTTTGAAGCTTCTCTTCCATAATCCATGCCTTCACTAGCCCTGGATAGTTGGCTAGGTTTCCAGTACCAGGCGTGGTTTCCCTCTTGTTGAACTTAATTGTCTTAAGTCCAATTAGAGAGCTTTTAGTTACCAACAAGGTATTTGTGCTACCTTAGGATTATCATGCCATGCTTGTTGTTGCTGTGGTCCACAGCATGTTGGTTACTTCCCTCCTTTGGAAGCTTGCATGGTACTTTGAAGACTCTGAAAGCTCATCTTCAAGGAGAAGGATTCATTCAGGTCAGTTCCAGCTCAGGGGCCCCTGGCCCTGTGTCTGAAGTACATGGTGCCTTCAGGAATAGGTCTTTACCTTCCACTTCTGAACATAGTGTCTTCAGGAATAGGGACTTACCTTCCACCTCTGAGGGGCAACCAAGGCCAACAGCAATAACCTATCATGTTTGGGGAGTTGCTTGGGCAATTCTCACCAACAACTCAGAAGAAGGTTTTCCGTGCCTGGTGTTGGGGGTTTTGTTAAGTGAGTGAGCATTGGCTCTTGGAGGGAGCATTGTCTGCCCAGATGATAAAATTTCATATAAATCATATATTTGTAAATAGACTTAGGTGTATTATGGTTTTGGTTTTGTTTTATTAGCTAGTTCTATGATTCCTTATAGCTTTTTTCAGACATCTTTATTGTTATTTTGCCCTCTTATTTCTTTCTTTTATATTTATCTCCCTTCCTCTAATTATAGCTTCCCCATTTTGCTTACCTGTATTTTAATCTTGATTTTAATTTTAGTAATTTGACTTTCCCTTTTTACTCTTAAAGTATTGTCAGCTGGGAGTGGTGATGCATGTCTTTAATCTCAGTACTCAGGAGGCAGAGGCAGGTGGATCTCTGAGTTCAAGGCCAGCCTGGTCTACAGAGTGAGTTCTAGGCTAGCTGGGGATATATAGTGAGACTGTCTCAAAAAAAAAAAAAAAAGTATTGTTCAGTTCTAAATGCATGTTTTAACTTATAATTTATGTCTGGTAAAATTATGTTACTGAATTATTACAAAACTCTAATATTAAAATGTCTCTCATTTATAATTTTATGCCTATTTATTTCAGGGATGGAGAAAGACACCATAGTCATAAAAGAAGAAAACAAAAAATATAAACAGAATGTGACTGCATTAATTATGCTTATGGAATAAATATGCTGATGTTTTAATTATAATCTTTGCATAGGATAAAATGGCTATTATGATTGTGTAATACTCATTATTTTAATAAATGCTTCAAACCGTGAATCAAAATTGTACCCTACATGTTTACATTTTCCTTAATATTTTAATAGATTCTTTTTACTCTTTGTTTCATTGTGTTGGTAATTTATCAGTTTTCTTTATTTACAAATCAGTACTTGAAATAGGTAAATTATCCATGAAAACATTCTCATTGTAAAAAGCTAAAGGTGAGGCTAGATTCTACCCTAGCAGTAACTGCTGTTTATCACTGCACTGGAGAGTTGTAATAGGGCAAAACAATCTAATTTTCTTTCTGAATGGGGAATGGGCTGGCTGAATAAACTATGGTGTAGTCAGTCATAGGTTCAATTACTGTATTAGCATTAAAAGGAATAGCCTTAATCTGTGTTCACAGGGATAGATCTTTAAGGGGGAATTGCAAGTGGTAGATATATTTAAGTTAGCATTAGATCCATGTGCAAAACAATACTATGTATTTCTTATGGATATATATGTATATGATTATATTTTAAAGGTTTATTAGAAGACATTCCAAATTCCTAATTATATGTGGGAAAGGATGTAGAAAAAATTGGGAGAGATAACAGGATTGGGAGGTTGGTCAAAGGGAACTTGGACTTGTCAATAATGTCAGTAATATAGATTTATGTTTCATTTGATAATTAAAGATTACTATAATTTTGTATCTCATTTGATTGAAATACTGTGTGCACACACTAAAATGTGCTTATTTTAAATAATTCCATCAAGTGTGACTGGTGTATATCTGCACAAGCACCATAGGTGTAGAGTGTTCTGCTGCCTCCAGAAGTTTGTACCACCCATACGGTTTCTCTACCCCTGACACAGGGCAACCAGAGCTCTGTTTTTGTTACTATCGGTTGGATTTCTCTTTCCTACAGCTTTGGCAGTGCAATGCCCCAGTGTGAGCTCTCCCTTTGACACAGGGGTGTTTGTGTTTCTTTGTGTCTTTGAGCCCAGGTTGGCTCTGAATTTGAATTCCTGTGTCAGTCTTCCAAGTGTTGGGGTTATAGGCTGTGCCACCATGCTTGGTGGCTTCACGTTTTTGGTATTGATCCTGCTGTGTATATTGGTAGCATGTTCCTTTTTGTTGGTGGATACTGTGTTCTGTTTTATCTAGAACAATCAGTTGGGTCCAGTGCATTAAGTGTTAAGTGTCTCTCACTTAAATTAACAGTCGCCTGGACATTTGAAACCCAGGTAAAGATTGCGTTTCCAAACAGAAGTAAAAGATTACTTGAGTAAGTAGGTAACAAAGATTGATTGAATTTTGACCAGATTTACTCTTAAGTTCCATGCATGAGAGAGAGGTTCAACTCTTTTTGTTTTTCTAATACATGCTTTGCTGTGTATCCCACGCTGGCCTTAAACCCAATCACAGTCCTTCCGCCTCAGCCCACCCAATGCTGGGATTACAGCTGTGCACCACTACACACACTGGTTTTTACAAGTTAGAAATAACCGGTCATTTTCTAATATGACATTCCATTGGACCAAATTTTTGGAATTCAGGTTTTAAAGCACCTTCTCCCTCCTTTATGGTACTGGCTGTGAACCTAGGGCCTTGTGTGTGCTAAGCATGTGTCCTACTACTGTATTTGAGCACTCGGCCCTGAAACTCAGAACCTCAAAGCCCAAGGCTGGGGAGATAGCTTAATCAAGTCCTCGCCATGTAGAGTTCCATCCCCAGAACCCGTGGTTGGTTTATAATCCCAGCTACAGGAAAGTAGAGATAGGTAAGTCCCTGGGGTTTGCTGGCCTGCCAGCCTAGCTTACGTGGTGAGCTCCATGTTTACTGAGAAACAAGACAAGGCTGCCTGGAGGTTGGCCTCTGGCCTCCACATGCATGCACGTAGATGTGAAGGTACACCCACACACAGAACACACAAAACCCAAGGGCCTAGGAGTTACAGTACTAACCACACAGAATTGCTGCTTTTGTAAGTCAGAACCATACAAATTATTAGCAGTTTAACATTGTATGCTCAACTTACAATTTTGTTTTAAATTATGATTTCTACCACTAGGAGAAACTGAGGAGTAAAGCTGGATAGCTTATTTAGATATTTTATAGAACAAATAAATGCAAAGGAGTGGTATGGAGGAAATGGGGACAGATAGGACAGAATGGAGAAAGGAAAAGAGCTAAGATGTAGGTAGAGTTCCTTACAGATTTGTAAGTGTGTAATCAGCTGATGTGGAGTTAGGTGAATCGAGAACACAGGTACTTGGGCTACTTTCCATACCGTCTGTGCTGTGGACTGCGGCATAATGACCTCGAGAGCAAGGCTTCTACGACTGTAGCTCCTGGGCCTGGCACTCAGCAGCTGTTCATTTGTTATTTTAAATCCGACAGAAGCATCTTCAGATCCCGCATCTTGCACTTAGTATTGATTTATGAGCTGCTGCTGTTAGTCATTGCTCTAGCTGTCCCCTCCCCCTTTTGTGTGTGCTGCGATCAAACCCAAGGTCTTATTCACACATACACTAGGCAAGTGCTTTACCACCAATCGACATCCCAGCATTTCTGTTTTAAAGACAGTCTCACTATGGAGCCCAGGCTAGCATCAGATTCATAGTCCTGTCTCTACCTCCAGCTTCTGTGCCTGTTCAGGTCTGACTCTCCCACCAACATTTCCAACCTCTCACAATATTTTTTTTCTTCCTGAACTTTGTTAAATGCTCTAAGAATAGTTAATGCTTACTATGTACCTATTGGCCAACTTCTGAGACTTAAAACACCAATTTGATGGCACATGCTTTTAGTCCTAGCACACAAGATGCTGAGGCAGAAGGATTGCTTGAACACAGGGAAACCCTGATTCCTCAATCATGGGTGCTGTACTCTGGGTAACCAGTATTGCATTCTTTTTTAGGTAAGAATGAGGCAAGGTATGGCTTCCAGTCACAGTAAGAATTTCTCTAATAGACTGATAAAAGCAGCTAAGAATTGGTTTATAGGCAGAAGGTGGCAGGTACATCAAGAGCCCAATACTCAGAGGCTGAGGCAAAAGGATTGCTTGAGCCTCAAAGTTTGAAACTGGCCTAGGCAGCATAGTGAGATTTAATAAAAATATTAAGTGTATAGGTTTAAAACACCAAGGGTATAACAAGAATTTAAACTATGCTGTGAAGCAAGGAGTTGGGAGAGGAAAATTATTGCCCTAATTAGTGTTTAAAGGTTTGTAAACAGCTTGTACTCACGTTCCATGATTTGCTTGCATGTCTACAGAAGGTTGGTAGGGGAAATAAGCTTAACTCCCATTTTCAAGGACAGACATTGAGAGATGTGGGAAGAAGTATGCCCATGTACGAAGGAGAACTTGGGGATCAGACACTGAAGTGTCTCCTGCCTGTACTCCTCACGCGTGTCCCCAAGGTGGCTATGTACCTGAAGGGCACTCAGTGAGCGGGGCTGATTCAGTTGAAAGAACCCTTGTTATCTCCTCTCACCCTTCCTTATCTCAGTTCTCAGCAAGGTTTCATTAAGTTCAAGCTGGGCTTGAAGTCATGATTCCTCTCTCCACCCTCTTGAGTAGATGGAGGGCCTGGTTGCAGGCATGGGCCACCATGAGCATGTATCCACTGGATGAAACAAATATAAGTCTTAAAATTATTCCTGGGAAGCAAGGAGAAAGCTTTCAGGACTTCTGAAATGTCTAGGGCTTGATTGATCGTCAAGGAGCAGCAGTGTGGAGAGATACAGCTTGCAGTGAATCTGTCACAAGAGTTTAAAAGGCAGCTGTCCTCCTTCAACACAACATAACTTTGCTTACCTTATCTAGGAATTTCACTTTCTCAGCTACTTTGTTAGTCAGCAACTTCAAAAGCCAGTCTGTGATTCTGCTGGTCAGTGACAATGGGCCCGGTCCTGTTTCACTCTTTTTTTTCTATTTCAGTCTTGACTGGAGCAGCAGGGCCAAGCAACCGTGGATTGAAAAGCTCTGAACTCATGAACTGAGATGAAGGTTTTGTCCTTGTTTAAGTAATTTTCTCAGGTGTTTTGCCACATTAATGGGAAGCTGGCTAGCAAATAACATACAAACAGGTCCTTTGAAAAAAGGAACCATTTGATAATATATTTTTCTTTCTAAATATTTATTTAGCGGCTGGAGAGATGGCTCAGTGCTTAAGAGCACTTATTGCTCTTTCCAGAGGACCAGAGTTCCGTTCTCAGCACCTACCTGTTGGCTTACAACCACCCGTAACTCCTGTCCCTGGAGATCTGAATCCCTTTTCTGTCCACCTCTGGCACCAGGCACTATATAGCTCTGGCTGTCGTGGAACTCACAGATCCTCCTGTCTGCATCCCAAGTGCTGGAATTAAAAGTGTGTACCACTATGCCCTGCAAAACCCAGCTCTTTTCATTTAACTGAGGCATGGTCTCACTCTGCAGCCCCTAACTAGCCTAGAATTTACTATGTAGCCTAGGTTGGCCTTGAACTCATGGTGATCTTTATACCTTGGATCTGAAGTGGAGATTATATGCATGTCCCACCATGCCTGGTTAGGAATCATTATACTAAAAGAAATGATAATAATATTAAAAGAAATGATAATAATATTAGCATTATGAATGAACAGGTATCATATACCACACATGTTTTCTGCATTATTTCTCTCCATCATAACAGTACTCACGGTAGATTATCTAGTTTTATTGCCCCCTGGATTTTGTTTGTGACCTAGTAAGTTTAACCAGTGCTATCAGCATGAACTTGGAAGTGGAACTATTCCATTGGAGCATGGTCGGCTCACCAATGGCCACACACCTGAAGACGATAACTTCCCCTCCATCAGGTAGGGTCCCTTACTCATCCGTGACAGGGTCAGCCTTGTACAGGAAAGTCATTGAGCCTTGAACAGGCTTTTGCCACATGCCAACTCTTCGGCAGTCTCCCGGATCACATCCCTGCACTTCCTCCCCCACTCTGGACATTGACTTTGCTGATTCCTGTGTGTATCATACCCTTGTATCTGTCCCTCAGCAGACACCGCTGGTCTTGCTTCTCAGTGGTTCCAGACAATATTCTCTGGACCTACCTCTCTTATGCTGCCACACTGTGGAGCATCTGTGCATACTTCTCTCCCATGCCCACTCTGTGCACAGCTCCAGCTTGATCCCTTTTGCTTAGGAACATCTGCCTGTGCTGCCTGTCACAATGCTCTCTCCACATGCCTCCTCTCTGGTGACAGTTCTCTCCCCACATGACTCCTCTCTATCCCAATGCTCTCTCCACATGCCTCCTCCCTGTCACAATGCTCTCTCCAC
>CABHPR010128065.1:31157-43117 GCA_902168415.1 Peromyscus melanophrys
CTCTCTCTCTCTCTCTCTCTCTCTCTCTCTCTCTCTCTCTCTCTCTCTCTCTCTCTTCTTTCTTTCTTTCTTTCTTTCTTTCTTTCTTTCTTTCTTTCTTTCTTTCTTTCTTTCTTTCTTTCTTTCTTTCTTTTTTTTGAGACAGGGTTTTTCCCTATAGCCCTGGTTGTCCTGGAACTTGCTATGTAGACCAGGCTGGCCTTGAGGACCACAGAGATCCTCCTGACTCTGCCTCCTGAATGTTGGGATTAAAGGCATACACCACCACCATCTGGCTCAGCTTGCTTTCTTATAGAACCCAGGACCACCAGCTTTGGGGTGACACCATCCATGATGGGGTGGACCCTCCCCCATCAATCACTAATTAAGAAAATGCCTTACAGGCTTGCCTACAGCCCAATCTTATGGAGGCATTTCTTTATTGAGGATCCCTCCTCTTAAATGACTTTAGCCTGTGACAAATTGACATAAACTATCTAGCACAAACCTGCACGACTGTTTTGATCTAGATAATGTTAGCTTGCTTCTTCTGCATTTCAGCGTGGGCCTTTATTTCAGTTCTGTGGATGAGAACCAAGAACCTGGGAGCTCCTGACGAGGACCCCAACCACCAGCAACAACACCCTTAGGCTTGGCAATTTGCTAGAATGGCTCCTGGAACTCACAGAAAGACAGCTTACAGTTCTGATTTGTTACACAGGCTATTTTGAAGGGTGAAAATAGTTACTCAGAGAGTGCATAGGGTAAGGTCCAGAAGACCTGGAGCTTAGAAGTCTTGATGAACTGGAATATGCTACCGATCCCAAACTTGGATGTGTTCAGTAATCTGGAATCTCACTGAGCCCTGTCCTCTGGGTTCTTATGGATGCCTCCCTATGAAGGCATAGTTGAATAAATCATCAATAAATGGTGATTAAATCCATCTTCACCCCTTCTCTCTTGTATTGGAGGTGAGGCTAAAAGGTCCAGCTCTCTAAGGCCTTGATTGGTTTCCCTGGTAACGATTGGCCTTCTGAGGTTGTCCTGGAGCTCCCAGCCACAGTCTGCACACTAACATTTGTATCCGTTAAGGTTCTCCTCAGTGTGACCCATACCTGTTGGGAAATAACTTACGGAGGAAGGATTTATTTTGGTAATCCTATGGTGGCAGGAACACATGGCTGGACCTCCTCATCTCACAGGAATTAGAGCAGAAAGTGGAGACCGGACCGAAAGCAGAACTGGGCTTTCTCCAGCAATACTCCATGACCTCTCCAAACAGAGAACAAGTGTTCAAACACATGAGCCTACAGGGGACATTCCACATTCAAACTGTAGTAGTGTTCAAAGAGGCACCCCACTCCAGAGTAGTGCCCAGAAACAAAAAGACCACATATGTATTTCATAAACCCCGGCATCACGTTTCTCTGCCCTGGATCTGGTGCCAAGCATCTCTTGCCTACACTGCTGTACCACCTCCTAATCGATCACCTGCTCTCCTCATTCTTAGATTAGTGCCACCGACGGATGCCAAAGTGACTGCCTGCCCTCCTCTCCTCAGTTCTTCCCCCATCCCCAGTAATACCAGAGATGGTTTTGGGGGCCCTTTTGAGACTTTATTATTTTTAGATTCACAGCAAAACTGAAATGAAACTACAGAAATATTCCATCTACTCCCCATTCCCACACGTGGAGAATTGTCCCATTGTCCCCACCCCCACCAGAGGGAAGCATTTGTTACAACTGGCGAACTTACCGACGGCACAAAGTGAGTCTGCTCTAAAGGAAGTGTGGGCAAAGGCCGATTCTGAGCCAGATATGGGTGACTATGAGTGAATTGTGGGTGACCATTCACATTACCCTGAATGACATGTCTCATCACAGAAGAGGTTCCCTGAACTTTTATAGTCACAAAACAGAAGCATCATGGATGACATCTGAAGGGCACCAAGGCAGGAGGCTATGCCTACCGGTGTTCTCTTGGTAATAGGGTTTGTGGGAGTCAGAGGTTGACCAAACTTTGTGCTACCCCTGAGTAGTTTACCTATTAGCCATGAGAGTATTAGGTTACAAGCAAAAGCTAAGGGATTGTGTATTAAAGGGCTGGAGATAGCCTAAGATGCCTTTAGTTCTAGACTTGCAACATTCCATCACAATCACAATTTTCTACTCAACCAAAGTCAAAATGGAGAACTTCAACTCACATCGCCTTGATGCACTATTAGCACTCACATTCTGTGTTTATATTTGGTTTCGTCCTGGTGTGGACTATTCTATGGATTTGGACAAGTGCTAGTGACACATAGTACCCTAAAGAGTAGTTTCAGAACCCTATAAATCACCTGTTCTACCTAGTGAAGCTCCCTTCCCCCTCACTCATAAAAACCATCGATACTTTCTTCTCTGCATAGTTTTATCTTTTCCAGAATGTCAGTGTCACATACTAGTAAACACACTGTATGTAGCCACTTCAGGGAAGGGGTTACTTCCCAACAAGTGAATTTTGAAGAACAGTCAAACCATAGCACTGCCCTCCTCAGGCAGAGTAAGGCACGCGCTCTCACTAGGATGTTGAAGGCTCCTGTGGTCTGTGTCCACACTCTCGCCTGGCCTCCCACCGTCTCTCTCTCTCTCTCCTTCCACGCCAGCTTCCCCGATTCTCCACCAGCATGTGCCCTCCCACCCTGAGCTGTCTACTCAGTGAGCCTGAAAAGCTCATCTCTGGCCCCTGGGTTTCTATTCAAAAGTTGTTTTAGCAGATTGTCCTTCCCAGACCTTCCTGTCTAAAATAAACTTGTCATCCTCCTATCTCGGGTTGCTGAATACTACGATTATAGTCTTGCCTTTACATCTGGCCAATTTGTTCCTTTTTGAGCTGCAAATATTGCTAAGAAAAAGACTAGTATGGGCTGTTGTTGCTTGTGAAAGAATTTTAGACTTCTGTTGAGAAAGTTATTGTGATAAATGTTTAAGATTGAAAGTACCAACAGCTGGGTCCATCATCCTTCTCTAATTGATGGACAACAAACCCAAGGGACCCAAATGAGACATCAAATGTGTTAATGGCAACTGCTCATTAAACCTCAAAGAACCTCGCTCCATGATACCAGGCTGGAAATTATACCTGAGACCTCTCCCATCTTCTTCAGTTTGAATTTGTATGCATGCACAGGAAATAGAGCTCAGAAAAACAGAAGCAATGTATGTGTGTGTGTGTGTGTGTGTGTGTGTGTGTGTGTGTGTGTGTGTGTGATGAATGAATGTACATGTGTACATAGAAGGAGAGAGAGAAATCCGAGAGAGAAGTCAGCCCATGCATTTGTATTCTGGCACATCCATAGTGGGTGGGGTAGACCAGCAGGCTGGAAAGCTAAGGAAGAACTTATTTTCCAATGAAATCCAAAGGCCATCTGCCGATAGATTTCCTTCTTGCTCAGTGGAGGTCAGCCTTCTTCATGCATCTAAACCTCCAGCTGACTGGATGAGCCCCATCCACATCAGAGAGGACAATCCACTTTACTCAAAGTCTACTAATTTCTGTATTAATCTCATCTGAAAACACTCTCACAGTAACACCTGGCATATTTTCAAACCAAGTATCTAGGTGTTGTGTCAAGTTGCCACATAAAACAAAAACAAAAACAAAAAACCCAAAACAAAACAACTCCAAAAAAAAAAATCAACTTAACCAGAACGTGACACGTGGCACACACCTTTAATCCCAGCACTTGGGAGGCAGAGGCAGGTGGATCTCTGTGAGTTTGAAGCCAGCCTGGTCTACAGAGTGTGTTCTAAGCCTGTCAAGGCTACATAGTGAGATCCTGTCTCAAAACAAACAAACAAACAAACAAACAAACAAACAAAACAAGAAATGTAACTAGCACAGGCAGCTGGCTGTGGGAGTCAGAGGCTGACCCCCTTCCCGATGAGAGGCTCTGCTTATCAGAACGGGACTCCACACAGGCTGCAGATGGAGAGTTCACCGTCCTGCAACTTGGGAGCTTAAAAGGCACAAAGTCATCCCGGGCAAGGGCAGGCACTACCTTAGATGTGTTCACTCAGACTGGGGGCAGATCCCATTTCTCTGGGGCCTTCTTTAAGAAAAAAGAACCCAAGAGGCTGGAAGTGGAGGTGCCTGCTAGCACGTGTAAGGCCCCTAGTCCATCCCTAGAATGGAGGAGGTGGAGGAGGAAGAGAAGCAAAAGAGGAGGATGGAGGTGGACTAGGGGAAGAAGGAGATGGAATAGGAGGAGGAAGAGGAGTATGAGAAGAGGAAGATGAAATAGAAAGAAGAGAAGACAAGGAGGAGGAAAAGGACGAAGAGGAGATGGCAAATCTCAGTACCAAACCTTGGAAAGGCTCCTGAACATAAGCTTCTTGGCCCCCAGCACAGTCCTCTATGAGAAAGAACGCAGGTAGAGCAGGGAGAGAATGAGCTCCGCCCCCAGCAGTCTTATCGTAGGTAAGGAATATGGATCGATATTTGCGTTTTAACAGATGGCTAAATGTTGGAGGAAGATTTTGGCCACTGGCCCTGCCTTGCTGTTAACTCATAACACTACCTCCATGGAAGCACAAACATTTGGGCTTGTCTGAGTTCAGATGTCTTTCCTCTAAATCAGGGGTTGGCAACCTCCTTTTTGCAAAAGGCCAAAAGTAAATACTTTAGGCTTTGTGGGCCATATGGTTCCTGTTGCAATTACTCATCTTTGCTATTGTAGTGCAGACCAGCCCCAGGCAATCCAATAAAACTTTATTTACCAAGATGGGTGATGGGCCAGGCTTGGCCAGCCTAAGCTGCAGCTTGCTGACCCCTGCTCTAGACCCCAGGTTTCAATAAAAAATGAAAAACACCACCCAGGATGCTTTCTTCAAGTCATCTTAATAATATTCGTTCTGTAAACCCCATAAAGCAGTGATTCCAGTTAGAGTCTGGGCAAGCGGAAGGCAAGTGAGAACCCTGCCCATGTTGGAGACCCCAAAGGAAGTGCCATGGGGCGCCTTGGGTCCTATACTTCAGTGTGCCATCTACGCCCCCGTCTAGATGGCCTGCCCCCTTCATGCTGGTGACCAACCCTTAGCTCATTTTGCTATATCATTCCTCATCACACTGTCGCAGCACCCTTGAGGGCTTAGGCCACAGCCATCCCACCCCCACCCCACTCCTCGCCACTCCAGTGGCCAGTGTGATCTGGGGCACAGGCATAACTGTTCACACAACACACTTGGAAATCCGGTTAGGCACACACCAGTCTCTGACTCTTGACAGCCAGACAATGGAGACATAGGCACCAGGCAGAGAGAAAGGGGGGGGGGGGGGGGGGGGGGGAGGGGGGAATGAGACTTTCTTCACAGCCCTATCCCACTCCACCCAATCCCTGTGTCTCAGGTGAGAGAACAAGACCATATGTTCATCTTCTTGCTAACTTCTAAATTCTAAGCTCTGACAGACATTCACACTCACAGACCTTGATTTTAGTCTGTCCTGTTTTAGGAAATAAACATTCATGCTTATGAATAGTTATACAACCCCTCCCCCCAAAATAAAAAAAAAAAACAACCAGCAGGGAGAAGGCTGGTGGAGCTGGTGGAGTTGGCAGTATACATGCATGTGTGAGCGTAGGGCTATCAGCATCTACGGTTCTCGCCTGGACAAAGAAACGTGCAGTAGCCATGGAAACTTAGCTATAGATGGTCCTTCATTTGGGCATTGAATCATGCTTGGCCCACACCCTTGATATAGGGTGAATGAGGTAGAATGGTGGTTTCCAGGGATTCCTCTTGTTCTCACGCTCATAATCTGAGATCCGGACATTATAGAGTTAGCTGCACAAAAGATTAAAAACCACACACATGGTGAAAGTATTTATTTACTAAGAGCCAGATGTGGTGATGCAGGTCTTCACCATGCCTTTAATCTCAGCAGGTGGATCTCTGGGAGTTTGAGGCCAGCCTAGTCAACGTAGTGAGTTCCAGGACAGGCAGGGCTATGTAGCGAGACCCTGACTTAAAATAAGATAAAATATTAACTAAAACCCAACTTCGCATAAACTCTTCCTCCACTTAAACGTCTGTCCCGGACATCTGTTGTAAACACTGTGAGACGCCACACCAAAGCAAATGGACTTCTCAGGAAGCTGGTAAAAGGGACAGTAGGTCAGTGGTCAACCAAGAAAGTTCTGGAAGCCAGCACCAGGGAAGGAATGGGGAAGAGAAAGTTCACCGAACAGCAAGAGAGTTTCTTCAAAAGGGAGGGATTGCAGTAGCAAAGGAGTACGTCAGACGTGTGGGCAAAGTGATGAAGCAAGTTTGTGTCTGTAAAAATGGCTGGAGCAAAAACGGAGGTGTCCTCACACATCAAAGAATGTGTCAGAGTGACATTCCCCCTCCACAAAAGCCTGTCCCGTGTGCTCATCTTGAAAATTAATGGATTTTGGAAATAGTAACAAAAATTCTGTTTGATAGTAGATCAAGAACACATTTAAGTTGATTTTTCCAGATAAATTTTCAGCTCAAGCTTTTTTAATTATTTGTTATGAAAGCACATTCCCCCTTTTAATTCTTCCACCTTTAATCCATCTTCCCTTGGTATTATTTGGACTCAGATAATGAAGACTGTTTTCCATAACGTTGGAGTGGAAAAAACTTTTCTTGTGATCAAGATGTCAATAGAAAAGGCTGTCAGGATATTCTACCAAGATTTTGATACTTTTTTGCATAACAAATTAAAGATAATGAGGCAACTCAGTAAGTGAAAATATGTGTTCGTGTCAACAGTCATATATGGCCAATTACCATGACACAGATATTGTGGGTATTCCTTCCAGCCCCTAGGGCATGACCTCTTGGCTGTCTTAAGACCTGAGGAGCACGTATATGGTCCCTTCTCTCTCACATGCTCTTGGAGGGTGGAGACCGAATGAGGTGGTGTGAAGCAGCGTGGGGCCGGTTCTCAGCCTTCCAGGACTGTGCGACTGAATTTGCCATATCTTGCATTAGTGAGTTATTCCTCCCATTATAATCTTTTAACAAATAGTTCCTCCATCAGTAATCCACGTATTTTCTGCATTACACAGAGAAAGCAAAGACAGATGAACAAAAAGAAAAGTAGCTAGGAGTCCCTGAAACAACACAGGCTGTTGCCATTGCCCCGGTCTTCTGCCAGAACTAGATGGTAAGACCTATTGCTGGAAATAAAACACACGTTGGTTATGCAAGATAGAGAGAAATCAAGCTGGTGCTGACCTGAATAATCCTCCCCCTGGGTAGTTTTCATAGTGCTCAAAGGTACTTACTATTCAGGCTGCAAGGAGAGAAAAGCCATTAGTGCTGCGTGCTATCACACTGAGTTGCAAGGCAAGATGTACCCATGGGAACAATGATAGCATGACAGTTTTGGGAGCAGCCAACCATTTCCTGATTGAATTTGAGGTGTGCTCCACAGGAGGGAATTCATGCCCGGTACTCTAAACTGGGTCAAAAGCCCATGGCTAGAGAGGTCATAAACCTTAGGGAGAACCTACCACTTTTGTCTTGCTAAATGTACATGGCAAACTGCCTTCTAAATCTTTATGCCTCTACCCGTAGATTAGTAATGCTCCAGAAGCTTCTCTCTGCAGTGGGCAGCAGTTAATGCAGAGACTCATAACTGGTCAAAGTGCTGACAATAGGTGACTGTTGAGTGCTCATCCCTAAATGGGACATCTGTACCACCACCACCCCCATCCCCAGGTTCAGGGAACATCACTGAAGAGGATGGTGAGGGATGCTGTGGCATGCTGTCTTCTGGACATGGCATGGCCATGGATGAACTCACCACAGCTATGATTATACGCACAGGACCAAGCCAGCAAGATCAGCTGACATTCCAACAGGCAGCACTAATTGGACTCAGTGAAATTTTTTTTTTTTAAAGGAGAGGACATGAAGTGGGGATGTGTTGGGCAGTGTCTGAGGGGACTGGGAGGAGGAAGTAGGGGTGCATCGATCAGTATACACTGTTTACATGTATGAAACTGTCAAAGAATGAATAAAATCTATTGTGTTTTAAAAAAGATAAGGCAGAAACAGAATTGGCAAAGATCAGGGTTAATAGGTTCAGAGAAGGGGGTGGATAGGATGTGCTGAAGACCAATCAATACCTAACTCTTGACAGTCCTCAGAGGCTGCAAAAGGACACATGGAAAGCCGTTCAACCACCCGGCATGGGTGTGGGTACAAAGAAACACAGACACTCATACCTGTTTTTGTCTTTGGGAGGCCCAAGTTAGCAGGGTTGAGCAAACAGAAATGGTATCTATCATTTGACTTAGTAATCTCACTGCTAGTGCCGGGGATCATCCCTCAGGGCTACACAACATGCCCACACAGGATGCTCTATCTCTTGTTTAAGATCTTATGACTGGTAAATGTTGGAAATACTGCTATCCCTCTTCCTGGGTCAGGGTTTGTCTTCAGCATTTTACACCGACCTTGTCCTGAATGGCAGCCCTGTATGTAAATACTTTCCTTGTCCCGTGTCCTCAGGGCACCCACCTGAGCACCAAGCCATGCAGGTTATTCAAGGTCATTCACTAGTGGGAGGTGGAAGTGTAACGTGAGTCCAGCAATCTGACATGAGCCTGATTTGTAACACTTACCACACAACCCAACCCGTAGGTTTGATTGTGAAGTCCTTACAAGACAGATTATAAAATGAAACAGATGGGTGGCAGCATAAATTCATTTTTAAAACATGCAAAATGCTTATGTGGTGTGTGTGTGTGTGTGTGTGTGTGTGTGTGTGTGTGTGTGTGTGTGCATAAATGGGCAACTGGAAGAAACATACAAATTGTTAATAATGGTTGCTTCTACCAGGGTGCATTTGATGTATGCAAGGATGGGGTAAATTGGTATAGGAAGAATTTTTGTTTCTATTGGAGAAGTTGTTGAAGATTTCAGAACATTGTATTACTTGAGGGGATGGCAGGTGTTTCTGGCCTGGTCTGTGGGCAGTTTCATTAGAGGCATGATGGCTGGCTCCAGGGTTGACTGAGCTGCATGGAAGCAGTCATCAGTGTGATGGCAGCAGCTGAGGAAGGGGCTCAGCCAGGTGAGTGGTGAGCAGCAGCTCTCTTCAGAGGTGCAGTGGCTCCCTTCAGAGGTGCAGTGACTCTCTTCAGGGGTGCAGTGGCTCTCTTCAGGGGTGCAGAGGCTCCCTTGAGAGGTGCAGCGGCTCCCTTGAGAGGTGCAGCGGCTCTCTTCAGAAGTGATCCTTGACTGGCTTCAGGCGTGGCCACGGACATGAAAGAAAGCTAGCTATCTGCAGAACCATACTTTCTTTTGCTGAAGTCTCCAGAGAAGGATTCTTCTGGCTTCTTAGCTTCTGGTGTTGTGGGCAATCCTTGCTGTGCCTTGTGGGCTTATTATGCCAGTCTCTGCCTGTACGGCTGCAGGGCCCTTTTACATGCCTCTTCTCGCAAGGATCTCCGGGCACACTGGACTTCAGGTTAACACTACTTCAGTAGGCCCTCCTCTTGCTTTGACTATATCTATAAACTGTATATCCAGGTAAAGGTACAGTCACAGATGCTAGGGTTAAGACTTGGATGTACGTTAAAGGAGCACAATTCAATTAATAAAACAGACTAAGGGCTGAGAATGACAAGGTAGAGGTTTCAGGGAGCCTTGCGGTACTCAGCCTTGGGTGGCCTATTTATGACTTATTTTAAATATAATATTAATATTATAATATTATTATTATGTTATTAATTATTATTATATTACTAATAGTATATATTAAAGAAATACATATAATTCATTCTTTGACAATGTCACGCATGCATGTAATAGATCTCGATCACATCCACCTCAGCTTCCCTGTCTCCCTCTCCGGGGACACTGCCCGACATGTTCCCCTTCTGCCTTTATAACCCACAGTATACCCATGCTGCCTGCTGGACTGTTGACTCGTTGTCTTGTTGGTCTGCACTTGTGCAGGTCACCACAATTGCCGTGAGGTCATGACTAGAGAGACATGGCCATGGGACTCATACATCACAGCACCGGGGAGACAACATCTCACAGTGCGTGGCCTCATCCCCTGGCTCTTACAAGAAGGGAAGGAGGGAATGGGAAGGAAGGGAGGTAGAAGGGGAGGACAGAGAAGGGGAGGGGAGCAGAGGGGGATTTATTTGACTCACACAAGATGCCCTACATTTGTATGTGAATTAAAAATACATAATTTAAAAAGCAATTTGAGCATGGACATCCTGCATGGATGGACAGCTTCCCCCCAAAAGATAAGGGCTATTAAATGAAAATCTCAGTTCTGTTTCCACTTTTTCTTCTACGATTTTCCCTGAGCCTGGGTGGGTGGGGGTGGGGTGGTTGATACAGATGTCCGCATTTAGGACTGAGCACTCAACTGTCACCTATTCTCAGCCCTTTGGCCAGCCATGAACTGCTGCCCACTACAGAGAGAAGCTTCTCTGGCCATGGCCGCGGCATCACTGATTTATGGATATAAGAATAAAGATTCAGACAGCAGTTTGACAACATGTCCATTTAGCAAGAGAACAGTAGTAGTTTCTCCCCTGGGGCCTCTGACCTCCCCAGCCATGAGCTTTTGGTCAAGCTTACAGGACCAGGCATGAATTCCCTCCCATAGAGCATACCTCAAATCCAATCAGAAAGTGGCTGATTATTGCCCCTAACCTTCGCACTCCTGTGTAACCATGGGTACATCTTGCCTGGCAGACTGGTATTGTGTCTTCAGGCTTACCTCGTATTTTCTGCTCCAGTGGTCTACATTGCACTCTTGGGCATTGGGAAAGCTGCTCAGCAGAAGGAAATTTCCAGGTCAGTTCCAGCTTGATTTCTCTGTCCTGCAACTAAAGTGTTTTTAGTTGCAGGACAGAGAAATCTTACCTGTTTCCCGTAGGGTCTTACCATTAAGTTCTGGTGGGCAACCAAGAGCAATGGCCTTAGCCTGTTTTGCTTTGGTATGTAGCTCAGGTTGGTCTTGAACTCATGTTCCTAGTGCGTCAGTCTCCTGTGTGCTGAGATTATAGGAATGAACCACCACATCCAGATTAAATTCCTTTTTCTCTCTTTTTAAGATTTTGTTTTTTTAAATAATTTACTTTTATTTTATATACATTGGTGTTTTGCTTCCATGTATCCCTGTGTGTGGGTGTAAGATCTTGGAGTCACAGACAGTTGTGAGCAACCATGTAGGTGCTGGGGACTGACCCTGGGTCCTCTGGAAGAACAGTCAGTGCTCTTAACTAATGAGCCGTCTCTCCGGCCATTAAATTCCTTTTTCATTTAAGCCATAGTTTAGATCTTTCTTTTGCTTATTGCCAAATGCATCCCTAATTGACATATTCTTAATTACCATATCTATCCATCCAACCAACCAGCCAGCCATCTTTCCAGTCATCCTGTTAAACAATTTTTAGAATGTGCCTATAGTGTGCTACTCGGGGAACTAGATGGGATATACTTCAGAACTGAGGTGAGGAGAGAGAATACTTAGCATTTATTAAGTAGATGCAGGAATGGAATTCTTTTTATGGAACTTACACAAGCAAGTAGACAATTAAAATGCATGCTGGAGCTTGCACCTAAGTTGAACGTCGGGCGCAGGGTGGTTTCCTGGTGACTGATCAGGGTGATGAAAGTACCGAAGCCAAGGATACTGAGAAAGTGAAAAATAATTGACTATGAGAGACTCATGGAAGCTAGAAAGGTGTGGATGGAACTGAGGATGGAGAGGTGGCAATTTGGGGGTGGGGGCTAGGGTTGAGAGAGGGAAGGGAGAGAAAAAAAGTCTGTCTGGAGACCTGAACATGGACATATGCAATCACTATAAAATGGTAATAATGTCTAAAGTGGGATGACTGTGTGTACTTTCTGGGGTAGGAATTGTGGTACTGGATGCCTTCCTCCCTTCCTCCCTCCCTCCCTCCCTCCCTCCCTCCCTCCCTCCCTCCCTCCCT